>CAUDNR010004304.1:0-14077 GCA_958430865.1 Entrophospora sp. SA101 | reverse complement strand
ATCTTTAAATGCTTTTCACCTTTATTCAATTTCTTAATTCCATCAAAAATCATGCTAAGAGTGCCATTGGGTCCTTTGCCTATAATTTCATCTTCATTAAGAACATAATTAGTTTGTTCCCTTACTGCTTCATCTTGAATACCAAATAAATGAACTTTACATGGACTAAGATAATAAATCTTACTTACTTGTTGATCAGAATGGGGCACATGAACATTTTGGGCTCAATCATAACTATAATGTGCAGTGGCATCAATACTGCAATATGGTGTTTTACCCTTTGAATAATTTTGATTAATCAATTTTCTTTGTTCTTCAGCTAATTTAGTATTTTTATTGTAATAATTTCTTTCTAATCTTGCCTTGGACAAATGTTCTTTGAATCTTTTGAGCAGATCTTTGGCTTCTTCCTCTTGGCGAGCATTGTAATGTAAACCATTTCGAAAATGTTGACAAGTATCACACAAGTCAGTCCTTGGACTCATAATTTGAATTTCTGGTGTCAATTGATGTCATAGTTTTCTGAAAGCATCATATTTTAAGGATTTCAAATTACTATCTTCTTCCAGACCAGCCAGAAAATCTCTATACACTGATTTATAACTCATTTCATCTGGTAAAAAGATAACTGACTGAGTTATTCTATTAACACTTCTGCCTGGGCTTGGTAATCCATGGACTTCTGCATAATTTTCAAGAAAATTCTTTACTACTTCTGCAACATTCTTATCAATTACCATTTTGGTTTTTCATTGAGGTATCTTCTTTATATTGCCATGAACTCTTGCTAGAAGACCATTATTAATCAGGTGATTTCTGATATTTTCAAAATAAGTCCTACCAATTCCCAACATATTGAGATAAGTTTCTTGACAAAGAGGTGTATTGTGATCCCAATGATAGAAAGTTCTTTTATTTGATCTGGTTTTCTTTTTAAGGCGTCTACTAGTGCTTATTAATCCACCATCCATTGCTTTAAGTTGGGCCATTAAAAATATGTCTTGTTCAGACTTGGAAAGAGCTTGAAAGGATTCTCTTAATTCTGCAAATTGTTCCTCAGGAGTTCTTGAAGAGCAACCACAATTACATCCTTTTTTTAAAAAATCAATGGCTTTTTGATATTCATTAGAACCATTGTATTTGTTATCTTTGTTAATACTTTTCATATACAATTATCCCTATATATATAATTTTATGTTCACTTTGTAGGTTTTTGAAAATTGAGATCAGAGAAAGAGAGATGGATAGAGATCATTCAAAGAACAAAATATTTAAGAAGTAAACAATTAATAAATATTTTTAATACTTTATTTTCATCAATAACAATTTATAAAAGAATTATTTAATCATGTATTTTTCTATATTTTATTTGAATCAAAAGAGAGAGAAGAAAAAACTTTTTTAACTTTTCCCTTGAACATGAATGATTGGAGTATTCAATATCAGTTGATTAACAAATCTAATTAATATTAATATCAATAAGGTAAATATGCGGATTTTTTTATGGTTACTATTATCCCTTTTTTTATTTTCTAATACTAAAAAAAGATAATCGTGTAGTTTTCCACTAAAAAATATCCACTTGCAGATCATCCACTAATATTTTTCCCATAAGAATATTCGATCCACTAAAATAAAAATAAAATGTAGGGTATTTATATAACATTTCTCAACTTCAGACACTGCAGTATAAAAATTCAAACATAAAATTGTTTGGCATTATTAACCTCCAAATAATTATTTTATTGTAATAAAAATACACCATAAAAAAAAAATAAATAAATATAGTAGAATACAAATAAATTTTTATAAGTTATTTTCTTTTTTTTTCCATACAGAATAACAGAAGCTGAATGGAATAAACAATTTCCATCTGCTGTAGAAGTTCCACAGATTAATTTTTTATATTCCTTGGATAACAAAAAGCAAGAACCATCATCAATTTTAATATTAGAAGGTAGATGTTTATAAATTGTGAATTCAGGAAGAATTTTATCAGAATAATTTTTTGTATAATCATTATCTTCTAATTCATTTAAAGTTAATTTAATATAAAAGGCTTCTAAAAAGGATTTAATTTCTGTTAAGATAGAAAATGCTTGTTTTGAATTCATTTTGTGATCTTTTTTATTTATTGTTTAATTGAGAAAAGATCAATTGAAGTTTTTTTGGAAGCAAAAAATCAAACCATATTTATAATCTCAGTTTTTTATTTTACATCCATTTTATTAATTGTCTTTAATAAAGCTAAACATTTTTATCAAACTAAATAATCTGATGACTTTTAAAATAATCATGTATTTTTCCTTTAGATTTGAACTTTTCACGTTCTTTATTTTTGTCAATTAATGGTGTTCATTTACCTGACAAGTGTTCTTTTAAAAAAATGATATTTACTTTGATTTCATCCGTATATAGATAGAATTTAGCATGGTATTTAAAAAATGTATGATTAATTTAATGTGATACGATTTTAAATATCATTGTTAATATTAATAATAAATATATTATTAATATCATGTCATTGTTAATATTAATATATTATATTAATATAATGTCTGTTAATATTAATAGCAAATTTTCGAAAAAATTCTTTTAAAAAAAAATACGGCAGATTATCAAACATTTTAGTGGATCGGATATTCTCACGGGGAAAAAAATTAGTGGATGATCTGCAAGATATTTTAGTGGAAAACTACACGATTATTAAAAAAAGAACCAGTGTAACGAAAAACTTTTATTATTATTATTATATGGGAATGGTTTTAGAATCTCAATTGCTAACAGCTAAGGCTTTTGGAAAATCATCATATTTATAAAATTATTAAGAGGTTTTTAATCAGAAGGTATTTCTAGAACAATGCTATGGAGAGAGAATCTTTGTTTCATACAATTTTTTCGGAAGTTGCAATAGACAGAAGTATTACGATAAAGAAAGAATATTCTGTATTTCAAATGAGTTTTTTAATGCCATTGGTATTTTTACACCATTAAATCTTTCCATAGTTCTAAAATATAATGTATATAATATCCTTTATTCAGATTTGGTACCCATATCTTTGAAAACGGAAGAGGAGTAGTGGTTTGAAAACAATATGTTTACTATGTTGTTTACATAAATTTCGGGAAATTCTGTATGTGGTATGCAGATCACAAAAAAAATCACATATAAGCAAACTTAATTAGTTTTGATTTTCTTAGAATGTCGCACACCCCAATGAATGATGCATTTTTACATGTGCTACACTAAATCACAATGTTTAATAAATACATTTGATATCATCATTGACATAACAAACAATTGCATCACCCAGGTAGTAATAATACCAAGGCCATGCATAAATGAAACTTTTAATAATACATGTCTACCCAGATCTCTGGGGTCCACAGAATAAATTACTCTTCCTGATTATCAATTATGAATAATAAATCTGATGTTGATTGCAGGTGCCAGATTTAATTGAAATTTTCCTACCACAAACATGCAAGATGGCACAATTAAGCGCAATTCAGCACCATAGAATTTTTTTCCCACAGGTGAAACAGTCTTAAACATGTTGGAAGGCTTTGGACAAAACATTCCCTTATCATCCCCTCAGACCAGGCTTGGCTGTTACCATATGGCATTGATAACTGATGAAGATTTGCATTTGGGTTATACTTCTTAGAATAAAGTTGAAGTTGGCACCTGCAACTGGTTCAAAATTCTGCAATGTGGAAGGTTGCAACCTGGGTTGCTGTCTTGTTGGTGGCATGCCTACTCACCAACAACCCTACCCCCATTTAAATAATAAATTCAATTGGTCAAATAAAAATCAAAGAGAAACAGATAATTTGGGAAAATGATTAATTTATATATAACATACCAAACAAAATCTGAACCATTTTATAACTTTTTTCTTGTTGGCCACATAGATGTATATAATCATGCGATAATTTTAATCTATCCCCCTACTCTAAATTATAAAATTGGTTAATATCAGGAAAACAGAGCATTTATGAAAGTAATTATACAAAACAAACACTATTTTACAACTTTCCTCTTAATATCAGGGTCCTAATGCAATTTCAGGGCCACCAACCCTGCTCTGGATTGTGACCTCCTGTGCTAGAAACAAGTTGCAGATTCTCTTAATATTCATCAGCAGAGTTGTGACTTGGTCACAGTGCCATCCTTGCCCTAGAGGCAGGATCGTTGCAGGCAACTTTTTGGCTAGCATGCCAGTGGCCATCTCTGGTCTGGGGAGATTAGTGAAAATGTCCTTGACGATTGATGCAGTCTCAATAAACTCCAGGGCCATACACCCCCCCTGGAGTTCCGTTGCATCGTTGTATCATCGGAGAGCCATGGTCAGATTAGCCTTGTGTACACGAGGAATACGTGAGAATGACTGTAAAGTGTTCAAGCAGCGTGCGTGCTTCAACACCTGCCAATTTCCGATAATCAAACATTGCATATCAAAATGTTTCAATTTCAACGGCATGCTGCCTTGACTTGTGATTATAATAATATAATAATATTATTAATATTATTGATTATGAAAAGCCAAATATTATCAATGAAAATCTTGTAATTACCCAGCAAGATCTGCTCCGCGCTTTGATTTCCAATTAAAATATTTATAACTAAAATAATATCAATACAAATAAAAAAAAGTACCTCTGGTTAGTTATTAACACTTCTTTAGGAGACCCAAACCAAGCCAAACAACAATGCTCACGTTTTGTCACATTGGACTGTGTCAGAAAATAAATTGTTTTTCCAAGAAAGAAAAAAAAAAATCAATTCGCGTCTGTCCTACCAAAAAAACCAATAACGTGTATGTGTCGATCATAACAAAACTTTTTCTTTTTTTAAACTTACAAAATGCCAAATAATCGAGCACAAAGTAACAAGAAAAGAAGTACCCAAAATAACTGGGATGAAGTAGCTGGGTAAGCGTTTTGAGGATGGTGGTGGTGGTTATCGCCTGCCACTCGTCGTCACTCTAGTTCACATGTTAATTTCAAATTCACATAATTTTGATTTCACATACAACAGAACTATAATTATAGAAGAGAACGACGTGAGCGTCCTGGAGGAGATGAGACGAAAATATGGCGCGGAACGGCTCATTGAATACTTTCAAATGTTGCCTCCTCGACAGTACTCACAAGCTTTACCTCCCCAGCAACTACAACAAAACTATGCACCACAAACATCCCAATTCTCTCAAAACATTGCACCACAACCATTTCAATCACAGATGCCACAACAGAACCCACCACATCCTTATAACTTTCCTGCTAACCCTTCCTTCCAAAGCCAAACTAATAATAATAATAACAATAATAACAACAACAACAACAATAATAATAATAGGTATTGATCAATAAATTTTGGTATAATAATCTTTTTTTTGCTTAAAATTTTTAAAATTAAAGTGATTTTAGTAGACCAGTGCCTTCTTCGGCTATATTAGAAATCAAGAAAATAAATCCCCTTAATACTCAGTATGTATATTAAATTATTTTTTGAGAACATTAATTTTATGGCTTCATTAAAATTATATATTTTATTATTTATTATTTGTTCAGTTTCACTATTAAAGCATTTGTAGTATATAAATCAGATATTAAACAGTGGTCTAACAATCGTGGACAAGGAAAACTTTTCAATGTTACTTTAATGGATAAATCAGTACGAGTTACAATTTTAATTCAATTATTCATCAGGATATTAGAAACTCATTTATTATTACCATCATTCCTCTCCAATTACTAACAATTAATCTAATTAGGGAGAGATCAGAGCTACAGCATTTACATTTTGTGTGGATAAATTTTATGAACTACTCAAGGAGAACAAAGTATAAATTTTCATTCAATTACCCTTTTTATTAATAATACATATCAATTATTAATTATTTAATTTCAAATAGGCATATTATATGACCAAGTTGAAAGTAGCTCTAAACAAAAATCCAATTTATCAAGGTCATAAATATGAATTACACTTTGAAAATAGCAGTGAAGTTAGACTGGTATGTAAACATAGGTTTTTACACCCCATAACATTAATTTTTTAAAAAAATCTTTTTCCTTTTTCTTTTATAGTGCACTGATACTGATTCCTTGGATAGTGAATTGAGTTTCAAATTTGTGACATTTGAAAAACTGCTTAGCATTGATAAAGACACTCATATTGGTAATTGTGATTTCTAATAATGGTTTTTTATTTTTTTATTTTTTTATTAATATTATACATATTATTTTAATAGATGTTATTGGTGTTGTTAGATATATTCATGAAATCCTTGATGTTTCAACAAAAAATGATCAAAAAACAGTATTTATCTTTAATATATATATTTTGTTAAAAAGTTTCTTTTGTTAATTTTTGAAAGTTCATCAATTGATTTATTTTCTTTTATTTTGGTGTTAAATTATTTGTAGCTTCAAAAACAAGAAATTGATATAGTCGATAAAAGTGGTTATGAGATTACGGTGACAATATGGAGGAATTTCATTGATAATTTGGATTGTACTATTGGCTCAGTAATTATTATTAAATCTGCTCGTGTTAGTGATTTTAGAGGTTCAAAATCTTTAATAATATTTTATACATGTACCATATCTTTATTTATTTGCAAGTGATTAATTATTTTTATCCCCTCAGGTAAAGGTTTATCAACAACAAACAGCACTGTCCTGATTACAAATCCTTCATTACCAGAAGCAACTGAGTTATCAGAATGGTATTACTGATTATTAATTTATTGATTGGCTAATGAATTGATTGATTATATATAATAATTTTTAAATTAATTAAAAATGTGTTCATATTATTGTTTTTAGGTATAGTACAGGTGGATCTCAGTTAGAATTCAATTCATTAAGTCGATCAATCAACATAAAAGAGGCTCAAAAGTCATTAGAAGAAATTAAATCTGATAAAACTTTAGGATGTAAAGAAAAAGTAATAGTTTTACATGAATTTATATATGTGTTTATTGTTTTTATGCATCTAGCTTTAACTTCATCTATATATTTATTTCCAAGCCTGACTATTTCACTGTTAGGGCTACTGTTGCTTACATACATAATAAAGGCAAAGAACTTATTTATCCTTCATGCGGTTCTTGCAAAAAGAAAGTATTTGGAAGTGGCAATAATTGGAGTTGTGATAGATGTTCAAAATCATTTGAGACTCCAACCTACAGGTATAATGTTACTTGCTAATGGAAAATTTTTTTTAAATATTAATATTTATTGATGTTGTTTGTTTTGTTTGTTTGTTATAGATATATTTTACCAATTCGTATAACTGATAATTCAGATAGTGCATGGATGAATTGTTTTGATGAAACAGCTGCATTAATTCTGGGCATGCCTGCTGATGATTTCCGTAAACTTAGAGTAATTGTTTATTTATATCATATTTTTTTCTATTCATTAATTAATATTTTTAATTTTCTAATATATATATATATATATACATTTTATTAGGATTTTGATCCTTATGGTTATGAAAATCATATAAAAAATCGATTGTGGGAGTCTTACATATTTAAAGTTTGTACTCAGCTAAAAACTTTTAATGTAAGTATTAAATACTATAGCAATTATTATAATAATTATATAAATAAATAAATATAAATATAAGTGGATCATTTTATTTTGTAGAAGACTGTTGTAAACAATAACTTGGTGGCTATTTCAGAATTGATTATGTAGCTGAGACTAATCATTTATGTGAAAAAATAAATGAATTAGAAAAATTGTAGTTTTCTTTTTATATGTATGTTGTTGATGGATGTTTTTTACTTTATGAATTTAATTTTTTAATTTGAAATAAAATTTATTATTGCTAATTTTAATATAATAATTTAAGTGATTGATGTAAACACATTTTTTAATTAAATATTATATGCAATTGAAAGTATTGCCTCTTTTCTTGCTTTGGTGATGGTGACAACAAAACATTTGTGAGATTTAATCTAAATAAATCATAAATAATAAATCATTTTTAATTATAATTCTAGTCTTCATATCCAAATGTTATTTATTATTCTATATTATTCTAACAAAGCATCTACTTTTTTTTAATATATTGTCTTGCTCTATTTATAACATTTTAAGTGACAATCAATGATATACTTTAAATGAAGATCGCAAATGTAACAATCTTTAATCTTCGATCGGGTATAATAATTCTAGTCGAAATTAGGCAATTAATCTATACCATATTCGGTAATGTAGAAAAACTTGTTTTGTTTAAATTCGCTATTACTAATTTGGCAATCGGGATTATTGCGTTTTACTTCGAAAGAATTATGAATATTATTTTCCATGAATTATTATTATTTTTATTAGGAGTTTTGGTGATGGTGTATAATTATTATTATTATCATCAGTTATTTTTTACCTAATCTGGAGTCTTCTGGCAATGTACACTTAATTTTAAATTGATACACAAATTTATTTTTTTACCCTTACATTTTTCATTAAAAAACTTTCAATCAATTCTTTTATAAAAATGGAAGAAGGAAATGATAATGATGATTGTATAAAGTAGTGACAGATTAATCAGAAAATAATATTAAAAACCCAACTACAAATTATATAGATGTTGTTGATGCCATTGAACAACAAATTATAGTTAATGCACACAATAGATGTCCCATTGATGAAATAAAGGATAGTCCTATTCATAAATTTTAGTAACCCATAGTAAACAAGATGAATCTATTACAGGATGCACAGTTAATCTTGACCAAGGAACAATTCAATGAGATAACCAAGATAACTATTTTAAAACTAGGTCATGTATAATAGATGTTTCAGATGATAAATATATGCTTCTTCTTATATGGAGTGGTTATTATAAAAGTATTGAATTGAATTTCATGATTCCTGGACATACCAAATTCAAATGTGATGGTAATTTTGGGATGATTAAAAAACTCTATAGAAGAACCAGAGTAGATTGTCTAGATCATGTGGTTGAGGTGGTAAAAAAGTCTAGCCCAGCTAGATTGAATAAAGCTCAATGTTATGAAGGTGGAAGAGGTTTTCAATATTTAGATATTAAAGCTATTTTGAGAATTTATTTTAAGAAGTTACCAAGTATACAGAAATGTCAACATTTTCTTTTTGAAGCAACTAATCTTGGTATGGTCAAAGTTCAAGAAGTTGCTAATGGACCTTTTGCTGAATTCAATTTATTGAAAACCAAGAAATCAGATATTTTTGAAGAAATTAGAACTTTATCTATTTTAGTGTTAACACCACCTCCTTTGGATTACAAAAGACAAGAATATCTTTACCAGAATATTCGTCCATTCGTGAAAGATGAGTTTAAAGACATCACTTGTCCCAAACCAATCTATACTGATAATGAATAAAAATATTTCAGTCAACTGCAAATTTTATTACTTTATTAGTTTTTATTAAATTCTTTATATTTAATCTTTTAATGATATTAATATTAAAATATAATATAGGAAGTAAAATCATGACATTCAATAAAAATGATATCAATACAATCAAAAAAACAAAGGAATATCCTGACTATCATGGTGGTGAACTCACTCAACCAGAAAAAGAAATCTTTAATAGTTCTCTTTTAACTCCTAATGGTATTTTGGATGTTTCTCTTCTCCAAGATACTGCTGAATTATTAAATAATTGTAAAAAAGCAGAGGCTAATTTAGTTACTGAAAAAACTTCTGAAACAGGATTGTCTACTAATGGTAATGCTTTACTTGTTGCTTTAATGGAGCAAAGAAGAAATAATTCCATTGCTTACCAATTAGTTAATGAAAAGGATGAAAATGAGGAAAGAAGAGTTGATAAAATGGTAAAAGAATACCAAACTGTCTTATTTAGAAAAAACAATAAAACTTTGGATTTAAAATTAAAGGAAGCATTAATTACTTTTGCCAAAGTATCAAAAGAAGAAGAAAAGGTTGCCAAAGAAATTACTGAGTTAGAAAAAAAATATAATCCTCAAGTTCTTCAAGAACAAACTAATTTAGAAAATAAGGTTGACACTGCAGTTACTGCTTTAAAAGATGATCTTAGAATTGTTAACACAGGAGGTCGTAAATTTTTAGAATTTATAATTGAAAATGGTAAAAATTTTTCAGAATTAAATTATAAATCTGATGTTCCAGCTACCACCGAACATTATGGTTCCATTATCAAAACTGGTTATAATGGGAATAATAAACCTTATACTCATCCACTTTATTTGAGTACTGATTTTGTAGGGCAAATTTGAACTATTCTCAAAGATATTGATAAAGATAAACTTTTCAAATATATTGATTCTTCAGATTGTGCTTGGGATGCTGGTGATAAGAAAAAATTTAAAGGTGCTTTTGAGAGAGTTATAAACTGAAATGCTAAAATTTCAAATAAACGTGATAAAGATTTAATGAGCTATCTTTATTCTAATACAAAAAGAAAGAAGAATATAAGTAAAGGAGAGTTCAAAGAGAGAAGAAGGTATATTAGTGATATTTTTTATGTCATGCATGCTCTCTTTCCTAAAGATAGCAATTATAAAGATAGTCCCTTCATAAAAAAAGGACAAAAGAGTTGCTTACCTTTTAAGAATGGCTATAGTTTAGATAATTCTTATACAATGTATTGATGAGGAGCTGATGCAAGTATTATTGGAAAGAAATATGTTGATAATAGCACAAATGTGTTGAAAGCTCCTTTTGATGTTGAAGAAAAACACTTAACTTGGGCTAATGGTCAAATTCCCAAATTCTTTTGACAAGTTTATAATAGTGATGAAGCTGTTGAATTTAATGCTTATGATGAGGTAATTAGTAAAGATGGGATTATGGATGAAAGAATTAGAGAGGAAGAAATAACCATTTATGAGAAGAAATTAACTTGTTCATCATCAATTTTTAACCGTCATATTGCAAAAAAAAACTATATTTTGTATGTCGAGAAATTTATCAGTAATTTATTGGATGCGACTGGGAAAAAATTATTTGAAGAGGAAGAGGTTAACGAGCTTTGTCTTGAATGAACTAAAATTAGCCAAAAGGTAGTGAAAAAGGCTATGGATACTCTTGTAAAATTTAGAGAGGAAGCGAAAGGTTTAAGTTTTGATGAATTAAAAGTTAGAAGTAATGAACTTAATCCTTATCAAGCCAAATGATTAACTAGAGAAGTCAAGAATAAAGAAATTGATAATGAAATGATAGATGTGTGAAATGAATGAAAAACTATTACAGCTGATAAACGAGTAGGTTTAGAAAGTATTCATGCGGAATTAGGAAAAAAAAGGAGTGAATTAACTAAAATTAGTCTTCAAAAAGCTGATAAAAAACAAAAACTGATCCAAATCCAAAATCAAATTAAGGATTTTGAAACTAATCAAATTAATCACTTACGAACTCAACTTAAAAATTTAGGAGATAAATTAACTAATCCGAGTGATGAAAATATTATCACTTATCAAGAAACGATTGCAATTAGAACTTTGATTTACTTCTTAACTGATTTAGAAAAGGAGGGCAAACTAGAAACACTCCTTACAACTACTGAAAAAGGATATCTCACTAAAGTAGAACAGTTAGAGGCTATTCGAAATGCTAAACTTCCTACTTATAGCACTTGATGAGGTTTAGGTGCTAGTTTTCAAGAAAGACTAAATAATTGAGAAAAAAAAGAAGGAAGAAACCTAACCTCAAAAAGCATTACAACTTATTTTAATTTACTAAAAAGTGAGTTAAATAATGCTCAACAAACCATTGGTCTTAAATCCAGAGAAGAAACAGAATTATTGGCGATTCAACAATACTTAACTAATCCAGAATTAAGAAGTGAAAATCTTCGTTCAGTTTTCAAGATTGATGCGGATATTACTGCTTCTTTAGTTCAAGAATGAAAAAATTACGGGGATAAAAAACTCTTTAAAAAAGATGAATTAGAACTAAAAAAGATTGCTGACATTTTGCTCAATTTAGAAGATAAAACTACTTTTTTCAACGAACTGAAAGAATATTTGAAAGATAAGCAAGGAGTGCCAATTTTCCCTGCTGACACTGCAGATGATTACCAAAAAACAGATTATTTCTTTACTTTACCTCCTCAACATGTCATTACTTTCTCCACAACTTATCACATTAAACATGATAGTGTTAAGAAAAAAGAAATTGAAACTGAGATGAAAGCTGATCGGAATCCAGCAGATAAAACTAAAACTTTAGATTGGAACATTTATGGAGATGGAACTAGTCCAACTGAAGCAGGAACTAAAAAATACTATTTCGAAAAACTCGCAGGAATTAACCATAGTTATGCTAAACAAAAAGCTACTGAAAGCCAACCTACTTCCAAAGAAGGCTTTTGAAGAACTAATAATCCAGCGGCTTGGTTATCCTTTCTTGGTTTACTCTTGTTATTGGCAGGAACTATTTGAGCAATTCGCAAAAGAAAAACCCTTCTCCAATGATGAAATTCTCCTTCCGATTTAGAAGATGAATTGGATGATGATGATGATGATGATGATGATTAATAATGATTTGATTGTTTATTCTGCCAGTCTTCTTTTCTTTCTTGGTTCATCATGAGCTGATGTTAAGGTTCGTTTATTGCTTATTATTTTTCTTTCTTCATGGTAAATTTCATAGGTAATCCTTTCTTTGTCTAAATATGTTTGCAAAGATTTGGTATCTGCTAATTTAAAAATGTAAGGAGCAATTTTTTCACCTTGTTCTTTTTTTAGAATACTTCTAATGGTGCTATAGTTCTTAGGTTCCATAGTAGACCTGATGTAAATGAGTTTCATATTAACTATTTTTATCTAGAGGTAATTCTATATATCACTTAAGATAACAAATTGGACTGTTAAATTATAATTACAATGTAATTGTGATAATAATGACTAAACTTTGATCCCTGAAATTTTTGGGCAATACCAATGTTCACTTTGTCTGGTTTTGTTGCAGCATGCCCCATTTTTATTTTTTTTCAAAATAAAAAAAATAAAATTTTTGCGCACCTTGATAAATTTATATATAAAATTTGAAATCTTTAATTCATAATGAGATCTTGCAGTTTGCGGGATTAACGGGATTATTTTTAACCAAAATAAAGTTTCCAACAAAAGGTATATTATTGTAAAGTATTTTTTGGGTTTTACAATTATTTTTGATCATGTTATTTACGACCATGTTTTTCTATTTTAAATAATTGAATTCGAACGGTCACACAATATAAAAAAGATCGCCAATCGATTTTGTCACATGTGACAAATTCAAATGTCTGCTATGCTCTTTAAGGGTATTACTTCGTAATATGAAAACAGTCTATGTATCTAGTCATTGTCCATATTTAATGTTGACGATTATTTTTGTTTTGCCAATCACTAAATTGACCAATAGGAATGAAGGAAGGTAAATGAAAATGACAAAAATGGAGATTAAAATATCCTGATATGGCGAAGTGGTTTTGACCTCAAATAAATTTAATTAATATTAACAGATGGTCTTTTGGCGAATTGCAAATGGTTTTTTTTGAATTGTATAAAAAAAAATGGACCTTTGACAAATTGCAAAAAGGCTTTTGACATAAATTTTAAAAAATGGACTTTTGGCGTGAATTGTAAAAAGAATTGTAAAAAATAGACTTATGGAGTGAATTGTAAAAATAATTTTTGAATTGTAAAAAATGGTCTTTTGGTGAATTGTAAAAAAAAGACTTTTGACATTATCATTTATATTGTGAAAAATAGACTTTTGGCATGAATTGCAAAAAGATTTTTTGAATTGTAAAAAATGGTCTTTTGGCGAATTGTAAAAAAAAGACTTTTGACATTATCATTTAAATTGTAAAAAATAGACTTATGGCCAGTGTATAAATTTCGTCGTGTAACAATATATCCAAATTTAGATGCGCACATTTTTGAAGGACATAATAATAATTATTTTATTTATAAAAGTATATTTTAAAATACAATAAATTTAATATAGTTTTTTAAAATCTATATCCTTGTTTTCTTACTTCTCCAATACTCATATGCCTTTTCAAAATCAAAATCTTCTATTTCTGGTCCATTTAATAATAA
>CAUDNR010004303.1:35118-57073 GCA_958430865.1 Entrophospora sp. SA101 | reverse complement strand
AATCACAATTGATTGTTGATTGTTATGGTATAACTAAATTCCCAGATAATGGAAATTATGCAATAGTTTTAAATTATGTACCAGGTGGAAATTTAAGGGGTTATTTGAAAAAAAATCTAACATTAAAAGACAGAATTACAATCTTTGTTTATTTATGTGATGCATTATATCATATACATGAAAAAGATTTAATCCATTGTGATTTACATAGTGGTAATATACTCATGGAAGAAGGTGATTGTTATATTACAGATTTGGGATTATGTGGACCAGTTGATGGAAAATCATCAAATAAAGTCTATGGAATTGTATCATATGTTGCACCCGAGCTACTTAAAGGCAATAACATGAAGAACACAAAAGAATCAGATATCTATAGTGTTGGGATGTTAATGTGGGAAATATTTGCGGGTTGTCCACCATTTGATGATAGAGCTCATAATCATTGTTTAATTTTTGATATATGTGAAAAAGGCTTACGACCACCAATATTACCTGGAATGCCTGATGATTATGTGCAAATGATGCAGAGGTGTTGGGATGTGGATCCATCAAAAAGACCAACTAGTATAGAGTTTCGGAAATTTGCTATAGATAAAAATATTGAAATTTTTAAAAATGATAATGAAATTTTTGAAAATGATAATGAAATTTTTGAAAATAAAAGTTTAACAAATAAGAACTTAAAAAATAATAGTTTAATAAAAAGATTATTCAAATTTTCTAAAATCAAAAAACATGAAATTGATTTTAATAATGATGGCAACAGCAGCAGTGGTGGTAGTAGTGCTTTGCAACAAGCACACAAATCACATCCAGGTGCATATCATAAAAGTAGAATATTGGATGAAGAGATTGCTAAATCTAAGAGCTTTAAAATTTATACAAGTAATGATAGTTCATTAAATAATCTTGATTTTAACTCTCTTCTCTAGAATGTTAACAAGGGTGAATAAAAATTTTAATTTTATTATTAATTAATTGGAAATTACTATCCATTACTAACAATATTAATTATTAATCAATAAACATTAAATTCTAGTAACAATAGTAAAAGAAAAGAATAGACGAATGACTAATTTAATATCCACTATAAATTTATTCATTATCTTTTTATTTATCTTTTTATTTTATTATCTTGTTTCTTAAAGCTAAATTATAATAATGTTTTGAAATAATAAACCTTTTGACTCTTGTTAAATTGTGGTATCATTTCGGTTGATTAAGAATTATGGCTTAACTTTTGATTACTCTTGCAAATAATTCGGTGCTTGTCAATTAATCAGTTTACAAATTTACTTTAGTTTCCTCACTTTTGTATCCGACGAGTCTGTGAGCGCACACTCAATGGCACCAGATAATTGTAAATAAATAAAGGTGCCCTTTTACAAAGCTCAAGGATTCTATAAAGTTCCTTTTATTCACTTGTGATCGATTTATTCATTTACCTTTATTGGCTGGTTGCAAACTCGCTTTGGTTTACTTGCAAAAAAAAGCTTAAGTAGCTTGTTTAACAGACTAACATTTACAATTACAATAATACTACGATTAACCTTTGTACGGTACTTTATTAACACCCACTAGCTAACCAACTTTAGTCTTAACCTTTGCTTACTCACTAAAGCAAATTACGTTAATTTTCCCCTGGAGAACCAGAAATTACTCTCCGTTGATCATTGCAATAAGGAAGGATAAATATAAAAATGGAAAATTAAAGGTTTATTATTGCAAAGTAACTTGATCAATATTGACATTATATAAAAAGCTTTTGCGTAAAATTTTCATTTGATAATAATTATACACTAAAATTAGTTGACCCTGGAACATAAAATACCGAATCCCAATCGATGATTTTATCTACCCCGATCATGTATCACGTTATTAATATTTAGTATAATAAGAAATGTTTGAGTTTAGTAGTATATGAGTGTGTGGGAACCGAATTGTATTCAGTAAAAGAAAGACTTAGCTCCTTGAGAATGACTGATGAAACAAAGGAGAGATTGGAATACATATTTATAAGTTTAACTTTGGTAACATTTTGTCAAACAACATTAATAGTGACAAACCTGTTGCACATCATAGATTTCCATGATAAGTTTATGGATCTGATAAAAATTTCCTTTATATCATATTAACCAATTTATATAATTAATATTTTCCTTCTCAACTAACCTCAATAAAATATAAATAAACAAATAAGATATTATTATTACAAATTCATGTAATGGACCATTACTACTTTTACCACGGTAGGCTTTGGCAAATGATAGATGTTCAAAAGATGTTTTAACAAGAAATTTTGCTATATTTTCAATTAGTTTACTAGGACTGCCTTTATCATCTATATAAATTAAAGGAGCCATCACCACAAACGAATCAAATGTCTCTGGATATTTTATAGCATAACATAAAATAACCATTCCACCAAGTGATCCATCCACCTGCCAAAACGATTTTCCGATTCCTTCTCAATTCTACTTCTTCTTCTTTTTCTTCTTCTTCTTCTTCCTCACCATCATTAATGCTCTCTGCTAAATTTTGTTCACGAACATGATTAACCAAATGAGTTGCTTCAATCAATGATTGCCAATTTTCTACATATGAATGTAGTCCCCTTGATCTTCCAAAATTTGGTAAAGGCCTTTTTCCAAGATTGGTTTAATATGCTCAGAAAGTCTATCTCCATAATCATTCAGGCCATGGACAATGATTATGTCATTGTTTCGTTGTCCTTTGTAATGGTGGTTGGTAGTTTTCATGTTTGATAATGTATGAAATGCTTTGTTGTGCTTTTATTATTTAATATTGGTGAAGCGGAAGAGGAAAATATGATGTTATGATGTATGTAAATGTATGGTGGTGAACAAATTGTTTGTTCATGAGGAGAAGGTGGTAATGAGGATCTTCCATAAGTCAAGTCCTGTGGTATGTGAAGTGCTTTAGAAATGGGTTCCAAAAACATACTATAGATAGTATTTTTAGAATTTCGAAAAATATCCAAAGCTTTTGCTTTTAAATTTATTTCTGTCATATTTTGGCAAATTTGTGGGATGGTCTAAATAATGGTAAAAGTGATTAATTTTATGAGGGAGAGAGTCAGAGAAAGACATATATATGATGAATTGTAATATGTAGTTTTATCAATAAGACCATTTAGATCTCGAATTGTCTGATCAATTCTGTCAATATTCTTTCATCATGTAAAGTTTAAACAATCCCAGGTCATTGTTATTGAGCTTGGACTTGGGCCAGTTTTCCTTGAGTATAATAAAAAAACTTAATAGTCAAGTTTCTTTGAACATGTTGTATGTGGAATAGAAATATGGAGTGATGGATGTATTCCTTTGCAAAGCATTATGAGCAATATCGATATTATAAATGCGGGGAAATTTTCATACTATTTCGGGTAAAAAAAAACAATAGTAACAGTATTAATTTTGAAAAACTCATAATTTTTATACAAAAAAATTGCGACACAAATAAAATTTTAGGTTTTTACCAATTCATCAGGATCATTGATAATATATACCATTTTTTTCATGATGTTGATACTTGTATAAAACCGAAGAAAAAAAAATTGTATACCATCTAAAAATTAATTTAATAAAACAAATGCTGTTTCATCGGTAAAAATGTGTATTTGCGTCCATGCCATTCTTGTTTCAATATGATGTGATTTCAACATGGGTGTTCCAATGGGCATGGAACTTTTGTAATGATTTTTTTTTTCATGTGTCTCCAAACAGTAGGATGCGAAATTGTAAAGTTTTGTATTGCTTGAGGTTTTATAGCAAGTTGTTGTCAGTGTTGTTGTAATGATGCATGACAAAACTTTTGACTTTAGTCGTTGATGTGTCTAAAGTATTGACTAAAGGTAGTTTTTCATCAAGGCCATTTTGACGATTTGAGTAAAGTAAAAGCACTTGACGTAATTAAAACCACTTGACGTACTTGACGTAAGTAAAACTCTTGATACGTGATACAAGCAGCAATAATGATAATGATAAAATATAATAATCAAAAGTTCCAAAATATGTAAAAATTGGTATCCTGGGGATGATTAAAGAATTATTATATCATTGTATGTATATTGCAATGATGCAAGAATAATTATCATGGAAAGTTATAATTTGAATTAGAAATTTTACTTAATTAAATTACTTAACTTTTTTTCCGTATATTTTCTTTCAAAATAAAAAGGCCTCTCCTTTTTTACAAATTAAACTTTTATTATTACATAAAATGTAAAAAATCAAATTGTCTTTACATGCGTCTGTTAAATTTATTAACTACAAAATTACATGTAATACTAGTAATACGCAATAATAATGCGCTTGAGCTGCTTTTAGTGTCTGGGTTTGAAGCAACATAAGTTGATTAATATTGGTATATACTTAGAACAACCTTTACATAGCACATAAGACAGTTTTTGTACATATTTTTGTAAGTTTTAATTTTTTTTTCTATTTTTATCACTTTCAAATTTTCAAAGAATTTATTTTATTGATAAATCGATCACGAGAGTTTGGTGACAGTGAAATTTGTTCAATTTAAAAAAATGTTGTACGAAAATAATTGTTGGTTACACGTCTGCAAAGAAAAAAAAAATAATATAACCGTCATTCTCTCATTCATTAAACAACAAGTCAAAGTTTTATATTTTATATTTTTATATAATGTCACATGATATATTATTATCATCGTTATCATCAAAAAGGGCGGAGTTTGTAATAAAAACCAACAATGAAATGTATAATAATGCTAATGTTAATTCTGGTGGTAGAAAAGACTATTTTTTTTCATTAGTTGAAAAAAACAAGGAGCTTTCTGAAAATGAAAAAGAATATTGTAAGCAAGATTTTATTTATGACTTTGAATTAAGAAATGCAAGAGATAAATTGGGCAAACCAAAAGAATGTAACAAGTGTAAATTGACAAAATACTCTGATAGATTCTGTGAAGGTTGTATCAGTTTACATTTACAGAGTCTTTTCACCACTTGGACATCTGGAAATAACATAGTTGATAATTTTATTCAACAATGTCAAATGAAATCATCTCTGCCAAAATATATTATAGAATGGATACCTTTTGAGCAATTTGAAGATATTACAAAGTTGACGGAAGGTGGATTTAGTTCAATTTATAAAGCTGTGTGGACAAGAGGAGGTATTATTGATTATGACGAAAATAAAAAGGAATTTAGTTATTTTGGAGGGCAAAATAGTAGTATTAAAAAGTTTAAATGATTCAAATAATCCAGGAAAAGCATTTTTTGATGAGGTTAGTAGTTGTCATTTAAAACAAAATAAACAATACTGCATTATATAATACTAATTGATTTTATATCCAGTAGGCAATGAATTATTGTAAAGTTAGGACACCACTGGTTACTCCTTGCCTTGGTATAACTCAAGTCCCAGATAATGGAAATTTTGCAATAGTTTTGAATTATCAATCAGAAGGAAATTTAAGGGGTTATTTACAAAAAAACCATTTAAATTTAACATTAAAAGACAGAATTACAATCATTTGTTGTTTGTGTTATGGATTAAATGATATACATGAAAAAGATTTAATTCATTGTGATTTACATAGTGGTAATATACTTGTGCAAGCAGGTAGATGTTTTATTACAGATTTGGGATTATGTGGACCAGTTGATGAAAAATCATCAAATAAAGTCTATGGAATTGTATCATATGTTGCACCTGAAGTACTTAGAGGCAAAAAGAACACCAAAGAATCAGATATCTATAGTGTTGGGATGTTAATGTGGGAAATATTTGCAGGTCATCCACCATTTGATGATAGAGCTCACAATCATCGTTTAATTTTTGATATATGTGAAGGTTTACGACCACCAATATTACCTGTAATGCCTGATGATTATATGCAAATGATGCAGAGGTGTTGGGATGTGGATCCATCAAAAAGACCAACTAGTAGAGAGCTTTATGATTTTGCTGATAATAAACGTAATGAAGTTTTTGAAAGTAATAGTAATACTACTAGTAGTGGTAGTAGTACTTTGCAACAAGTATACAAATCACATCCAGGTGCATATCATACAAGTAGAATATTGGATGAAGAGATTGCTAAATCTAAAGACTTTAAAAGTTATACAAGTAATAGTTCATTAAATAATCTTGATTGTAACTCTTTTTTCTAAATGTTAACAAAGGTGAATAAAAATTTCATTATTAATTAATTAATTGGAAATTACTATCCATTACTAACAATATTAATTAATCAATCAATAAACATTAAATTCTAGTAACAATAGTAAAAGAAGAGAATCAACGAATAATTTAATCTCCACTATAAATTTATTCGTTATCTCTTTATTTATCTTTTTTATTTTATCCTTATTTTGTTTCTTTAAAGCTAAATTATAATAATGTTTTGAAATAATAAATCTTTTGAGTCTTGTTAAATTGTGATATCATTTCAGTTGATTAATAACTTTGGCTATTCTTGTTAGTTATTTGCAAATAATTCGGTGCTTGTCAATTAATCAGTTTACAAATTTACTTTAGTTTTCTCCCTTTTGCACCTGGACGAGTCTGTGAGCGCACTCAATGGCACCAGATAATTGTAAATAAATAAAGATGCCCTTTTACAAAGCTCAGGGCTTCTATATTTACTTGTGATTGGTTTATTCGTTTATATTTATTGGCTGATTGCAAACTCGCTTTGTAAAACTTAAGTAGCTTGTTTAACAGACTTACATTTACAATTACAATAATACTACAAGTATTCCGATTAACCTTCGGACGATGCTTCATTAACATCCACTAGTTAACCAACTTTAGTCTTAACTAATCATGTTATTTTTAAAAGCTTATTAACGTTTAATAAAAATAATGATTCTATCATTGTTTTATTTTATCAGAACGTTGACTATCTATTATTTTCCTCTGCAAGGACCAGAAGTTATTCTTCGTTGATCACTGCAATAAGGAAGGATAAATATAAAAATGGAAAATTAAAGGTTTATAATTGCAAAGTAACTTGATCAATATTGTTGATATTATACAAAAAGCTTTTGCGTAAATTATACACTAAAATTAGTTGACCCTGGAGCATAAAGTACCGATGATTTTATCTACCCCGATTATGTATCGCGTTATTAATACTAATATAATAATAAATGTTCGAGTTTAGTAGTAGATGAGTGTGTGGGAACTGAATTGTATTAAGTAAAAGAAAGGCTTAGCTCTTGGGAACAACTGATGAAACAAAAGGAATACATATTTATAAATTTTTTTGTGAGTTTTTATGTTTTATTATTAGCATTTAAAGCAATTTTACTTGCATCATTTTGATTTAATTTGACATAATAGTTTTACAACCTTTGGTAGCATTTCGTCAAACATCATTAAGGTGGAGTAAAGGGTGATAGGAGATTGTGAACAAACGAATTCTCCAATTACCAAAACCCATACTTATTAATTTATTATTATAACAGCAACAAACTGAGGACGACGATGATAGTTAACAGATACAAAGAATGGACCATTTAACCATGAAATATTTTGAAAGATGCAACCTTGAAAACTATTCAATGATTAATTATTTGAGCTGAAGAAGAAATTAATGTATAAATAAATTATTATATTCGATGTCTCCATTTATCACACATCTTAATCATCTGACTAAATATTAAGAAGCAATCCTTGTTGAATGTTGCTGTGACAGACGGATGTTCTGTTATTTATGCTTACTACATCAATTGTAAGACGAGAGTAGCTGCTTCGCTGTATTTCTCATCTAGTAAAAGTAACTATATAATTAATGACGTTTGCTACAAATATTGTAGGGACGAGTTTTATGGAATACAAGCCTTCACATTATAAAGTGGTACAGTTATACACTTGTATTAATTATTATTAGATATATATATATTCTATTAAGATTTTACTAATTAATAATCGATCATTAATGATGTACGCGAATTTAGTTTAAAGCCGATAAACGAGAAAAATAAATAATAATTTTATTTTAAAAAACACAACCTTTTTATATCTTAGAACCTTTGGTGTTTGAAAAGGCGAATTGGTTGACTATATAATCAAATACTTGTACACTTATCACTCCTAAATTAATTGTTTTACCGCATCTATCAAAGATCAATTCTATACTCCGACGTATCAAAAGAAAACCAACCAACCAATAAAATTATAAAAGGGTTGATTAACACAGCTCCTCTTTTTTATGTCATAAATCTATTCAAAATTTTTATACATTCTTAATCGGTTCTCTCAATGAATTGCTTAAAGTACTTGATAAATGTACGATTTGTTGATTTTACCTATGTAATTTTAATTAATAAAACATAAATAATCATCCAAAGTTATATCTTTACATTGATATTCTACTTGATTCATCCAAAAAATATTGAACTTTTAAATGGTGATGAGCCTTGATTCTGGCAAAGAAAAAGAAAAACCATGTTTAGTTATTGATAAAATATTTTGGGGTTTGTAATTATTCGAAAGCATTGGAAAAAGCAAGACATTGTCATAATAAAAGTAGAAGGTGTAAAATAATGAAGATACGCCTGTAAGAACTTTGGTAATTACAAAAATTACATAAATGGGTTGATTGCAAATAATTATTAATGAAATTTATTTTTTAATTGTTATGTATATTTCAAGAATTATGACAAAATGGTTTCATTTTCTTGTCGTGGAAAAAAACTGTGAAAATATAATTAGAATGACAAACAATGATGAATTACAAATATTCCCTGATTTGGTAGCGAAGTAGCAAGATTACCGAAAACTTCATATTAGTATTAGTAACAATCTGGCAATGCGATTAATGTCGAATTATTAGACAAATATATGACACAAAAGGATCCCCAACCAACAAATATGGCAAATCTACCAACAATCAAAACAAGGATAAAGGTGCTTTGAAGACCAATTGATTTCTAACTTAGATATCAGTGAAAAAAAAGATCTTAATTCGTATTTATTAAAAATGAACATTTTCATTCTGGTGCTGGTGGAGAAAACAAGAGAATAATTCCTTCACAAACTAGCCTATTCAACATTATGAAAGAGTGCTGGTGATTATCCTTTGAAGGGAGAAAGAGGTGATTTAATACTGGATAAATCGGCGAGAAACTTAAAATCGTTAATTTGCAACAAATCTCGTTTCAATGATCCAAGAAAATTGTAATTGACAATTGAATTATTTGTCTATTACTAAAAATGCTAAAAAACATTTTACAATTTACGAATTATCATTTATCTGATTTTTTTTGGATTCATTGATTTGTTTACTTTTAAGAAAAGCATTGCGCATTTTTACAATTGAATTTATTATTCGGTTACTTCTTAATTAATTGACAATTAAATTGATTATTATTGCTAAAAATAAAGCGTTGTATGTCTAATTAAATTGACAATTGAATTGAATGCTTTGATCCCGTATATACAGCCATTTCCAAAGCTGGATTGCAAGCTTCGTAAATCTTGACTTTAACACTTATTTTGACCAAACTCGCCCATATAATTGTTGAATAATTGATAAAACGTTCATTTTGCAAACTCAATTTACAAGTTCAAAGACCTTGACTTTAACACTTACTTCAATTAAACCCATCTATATTATTATTGAATAATTGATAAACATTTGTTTTGAAAGCTTCACAGATCTTGACTGACACTTACTTTGATCAAACCCACCTATATGATTATTTAATAATTGATAAAGCGTTCATTAAATATATTTTACAAACAGCTTCGTAAATCCCGATTTTAACACTTACTTCGATCACACCTGCCTATATGATTATTGAATAATTGATAAACATTCGTTTTGCAAACTTCATAGATCTTGTCTAACACTTACTTCGATCAAACCCACCTATATGGTTATTTAATAATTGATAAAGCGATCATTAAATATATTTTACAAACAGCTTCATAGATCTCGACTTTAACACTTACTTCAATCAAACCCGCCTATATAATATATGAAGATCCATCAATTATGAGAAAAAATTATTATTATAACAACAAGTAGCAAACAACAACAATGAAACATCATTTTTTGAGATGATAATAAAGATTAAGATCCGATTTTGTTTCATGAAAATATTCAAAGTTTTTCAAAAAAAAAAAGTGAGGACGGCTGTCCTATTTATATGTTTTGGATTTAATAAAATAGACTACTGTCTTGACCCGAGTAATGTCATTTTTTTGTTCTTTGCGATGAAGAAGATGCATCCCAAACACAACTTTAAAAAATAAATGAAGTTTTGTTCTCGCGTAGAACAGTGTGCGTGATTTGTATCACGAAAAGCAAAAACTCGCATTATGTTCTCAGTTGTGAGCTTGTTTGTAAAATAAAACATTTGCCGTATATACAACAAATTTTTGCTAAAATATGGTGAAAACATTGATTGTTCCAAAAACCAAAAAACCAGGCACGGCTAGACAATCGGCAAAAACCTGCACAAAAGTCGTACGACTTGCGGGTTTTGGTGATACGAAAATGTGATTGACCTGAATTTTACCAATGTTACACACATTAATTAAATTTAGATCATTTATTCCTTCTTTGTACCCGAGTATGCCGCCACTTATTACAAAAAGGAAAAACCATTTAAATAACTTGCTTTTGAGGAGGAAAAAAAGATTATTTAAAAGTTGTTCTTTATGATAATTAAATGATAACGAATCAAGTAATGAAAGTGATGATGAACCAATTAATGAAAGTGATTAATGAAAGCGATGACTAATCAAGTGATAATGATAACGATAGTGAGGTAAGTTGGAGAGATACAGATTTGGATTCTAATTGTAGTTATTTCGTGAAGATGGAGTGAATAATTATAAGCCTTCTGCACGTCATTCTGTTTACTTGAGAAATGAACCACGAACTAGGCAACAATTATCAATTATTTGATAAAAGAAAAATTATTATTATTATTATTGTCTTATTTTAGATATATTTAAGATAAAACTGTATTGTTATCTATAGCCAAGCATAAAGGTTATTAATAAATAAAATTATTGAACTGGTTTTCAATATTATTGTGATTTTATGTAGTACCTCAAGTATATTATATAGGTTGCTTTATATTTTATAATAATTTATTAATTTGGTTGTTGAATATCTTTTGGATATACTAACATCAATAAAGTGGTTCATTAATTGGCTCAGATCATCGATAACAATATATAACCAAATAAGTAAATTAACAAATAAAAAAATGGTCAAAATGGCCAGGCAGCAAAATCGGCCAAAACACTCAAATATCAACACTGAAATATGCTATTGATTGATGATCGATGATTTGAAATAATGCTTCAAGCTTCGTGAAACTAATTAAATCGATTAGAACAGTGCGCAACATATTAAAGGAATTTTATATAAGAAGGGAAGGATTGAAGGTGGAGTGAAAAAAAAAAAAAAAGAGAATATTAACCCGAAAAAAAGAACTTTATGACGTGAAATTCTTTTGATCCTCTCTCTAAATAGTTAATTATAATAATAATATTGAAATCAATTAAATTCTTTAGTATTCGTTTTTTTTTTTCCTGTGTATATAAAAGAATCAAAACTTTCACATCTGAAAATTTGGAACTCACAATACTTTCTTACGAGTTGCTTATTTTTCGGCCGTAATAAACTAAATAATTGATTCTTATCTCTTAAATTTGCACTAGTTTCTCCCAAAGAAACTTTTTTTTTTTATTTTTCTAAAAATAGCTATTCTCTGAAGAAAGAAGGGTTTGTTTATCATCCTTTCTTTCTAAAAAGAAAATACATTTCTTACCTTTATCTTTAATCCTTTTCACTTCCTTGCCTAATTTCTTGGTAACTTTATATTTAGCTAAAATAATTTCATGCATGGAATCCACTCCCATTATACAAAAAAGAAAGTTTTGGTTTTATTCCTTTTTATTTCGCTTTATTCCTTCTCAGTGCAAGGAGGTCCGGATTTTAGTACATGTTTATGTTAGGATGGTAGGTTTTTATAACACTGTGGTTAAATTACTAACACTATACCCGACAAACAGTTATTTTGTTGCGATAAATGTGCTTTTACGTGTTTTGCAACAACGTTGGTAATATAAGTTTTGTGTCACAATTGGCGTGGAGGAATTGTAGGAGATACTACACCGGCTAATCTTGCAGTAGATATTTTGCCTGGCTTAGAGGCTTCAAGTTTTGTTATAGTAATGATTCACGCGTGTTACCAGTAAATGTGAATGTAAAAGCAGTTTGCAAATATCAACTATTAATATAACATGCTGTGCTTTAAGAATAATGGAAATTGGGTTTGCACTGGTAGCGTAGGAATTAGTATTAAAGATATTTCTCAACCTATGTACTATAAAGAAAGCATTGGGTTTTTATTTGTCCTCAAAAAGCCTTTACTTATATATTTGAGGGCGATGTTGATGGTGGTAGTGAGACTTATCATTTATTACTCATTATTTATTCATCATCTTTATTCAACGTTTATTTATTATATCATATTTATTTATTTTATAAATTTAATAAAGTACTATATCTTTTTAGATATAATTTATAGATTTCATCAATCATTCTTCATCATCAATGTTTAAATCTTTTTGATAAAATGAAAATAGTGACAGAAGACATCATGAAACTTTTCACTATTATGACGTACTGCTCTTTGAGGATACTTAAATTATCATTGATCGGTTTTATTATTAATGATATTATTATTTATTACTTACGCTTTTAAAAATAAAACTTTATTTGTTTCAATCCAATAATAATCGTATGGCGATTTTTCCTTTAAATTCCAACAAGCAGGATTATAACCTCTAACCAACTCAAGTGTTTCCTTAATTTCTTTAAAAATAAATCATTATGACATGTTTCTTCGAAAACTCATGGTTTCCATAAGCCATCAATTCAAATTTATATGATATGTTTTTATATTTCATCAATCTAAAACTTAATGAGTTTTCTTTGACCATTTTGTTGTTGTTGAGGAAATGACAATGATAAATTTTTTGTTGCCATTCATCATCAAGATGATATTGAAGAAGCTTTTCATAGTTTCTTTATCAAGTAATTCTTTATATGGTTGAAATTTTCAAATAGAATCTTATTATTATTTTCTTTTTCTTTGATTTGTTCTATTCCCCCGTTGATAACATAACTCCACACATCAATTTCTTTTTAATTCCAATCATCTTTTCTTTAATATGGTATGAATATAAAAGTAATGATTTTTCAATTAATACAATTTTCTCTTTTTTTTTTCTTACTCGTCATCTTTTTCAATATTATTAACAACAAGAGAATTTGTAATTAATTCTCCGCTTTCCATAAATCATTCCCTTAGAATAATCATAAAGAATACTAAATGATAAACGATTATTTGATGAAAATTTTCTTGATTCATCCTTCATCTGTAATATACTATTCTTGCAAGTCATCAATCCATTCATCAAAATTTCATTTGCATTTAGATTTTCTATTAATAACCCCATTGTACACACACACACACACACATATATATATATATACCTTATATAAAAATAAAGAAAATTATTTGTTTTTCGGGTAGATGAATAATAAAACAATAATCAAATTATTCAACAATGAAAAAAGTTAATCGCTTACGACAAAAGAACTCCATCATCATTGTTATTATTCTTAGATCTTTCTTAGTCCAATTATTGATAACGCTGCATTAAAATATGAGGACACTGCTTTTAAAATATTTGAATGAGCTTTAAAAATTTCTCGCCTTTATTTTTATTTCTACATTATAAGAATCTGGTTCGTCCAACAGTCCCGTTAACCTTGCCAATATGTTTTAAATGGTAATGAATAGTTTTCACTGCTACTTCAAGGTTAAAAAATGTTTGATATTTTGAAGAATATAACAAACCGTCTCAACCACCATCTAAAAATGATAGTGACCAAAATAACACAGGTAATATCAAAGAGAAAAAAGATGCTACTGAACGATTTGCTTAGTCAATAGGAATATGCCTATGAAAAAAAAAGCGCAAATATTACCAAATTGAATTTCGTTCAGAAAAATCTTGAAGAGCATCTTGATTTGCGAGAAGTCTTGAATATTCGAGGTAATAACTTTGTCAGTATTGACCAGGTTGAAATAGTTTTCCTAAATTGTAAGATTGTGTTTAAGTCTTGATGTAACAAATTATCCCGAGTTAAAAATCCTTGCAGTTTAATTATACTGAAATAAACTTTCTAAATCTTGGCTAATGTCCAATATTAGATGTTTTGACTGCCTCCTTTACTCCTATTGAAAAATTTTTGCGCCAGAGTTGGGGATCTTGCAATTTTCCTGCTGTCATGAGTTTAAGTAGCTGGAGGCTCAAATTATATTTATTCATTGCAAAATTAAAGCAAAAGATTGATTGTTCACATTTAGATTCGCTTGATGTAGAAGGCTGACCATTGATAACTAACTTAGATCTTAGTATTAATCATCAATTAACTCCTCGGGAATAGGATAACCAATTTAGATTCATCCAAGGCTAAAGATTTTATTTTGACTCGGTTTACCATCATGTATCATGTTATTGCTTCATTATTAATGAAATCAAGAAAAGATAATCGACTTGAAAAAGTTATTATTAATTATTATTATTGATTTAGTCGAAATATGGTAGTAAACCCCAATAATAATAATGTCTAGCAATTTTGGCCCCTGAAATTTCTATTTTTTTTATTGCTTCATGATGATGATAGTATTAGTATCAAAATCGTTCTTTTGCATAATCCAATAAAATTGGATTTTTTGTGTGATAACTTGGAATAAAAATTTCTTAAATCACCATCATCTTCGTTTTTTTTTATCTTTTTTTGAAAATAAACTAGCGGTGGTGGGTGACGCACGCATGAACTTTTTTGATAAGCAAACTTTGTAGCAATCAATTGTTACTGGTAAAATTTCCCAAATTTTTAAATAAAATTTCAAAAAATTTTTTTTTTACATATTACCCCTTTATTCATTTTATACATATACACACCCTTTCTCTTGTACATAATATATTTTTTTTTCTTGTCGTTAATAAATCTTTTTGTCAGTTTCTTTAGTGTTAATAGCTGCTGCCGGTCAATAACCGTTATCATTAACCGCAATCGATAGTTGCTTTATATCAAATATTTTCAAAACAATATAAATAAAACATATTAATTTTGCAAAAGATCTCGAGTATTTATAAATGTCTAACAACAATTCATTGCCTTGTATTCAAAAGTTAAATCAATTAAATGAATCAGCATGGCTTGCGATGGGTAAATATAATAAACCACACTTTAAAAAAGCGTTTGAAACGTATCATTATTATGGCTTTTTTTTGTTTAAAGTGATAAATAAATAGGGTCTAAATTTTTCTTTAGGTGCTGCTGCCGAATTGTTGCAAGAATATGATAGAGCAATGAGTGCGTATGAATCAGCCTTGCGACATAATGCTTATTCTATTACTGCTTTACAGGGTATTGCCTCACTTTGTCGGGGAAGAGAACAGTTTCCAAGGGTAAAATGAATTTATATTACATGTATAATATTTATACATTAAAGAGATATGCATCAAATATAAGTATTCATATTTTATAAATCTATTTATTAATTAAATAATTTACATTTATTGGTTAAAAGGCTATTGAGTATTTTCAAAGAATTTTAAATATTGATGCAAGGAATGGTGATATTTGGGGATCTTTAGGTATTTTTTATTATATTAAATACATATGTTGTACAAACATGTGGCACGATCATATAATATTACATGTTATAATATAAAGGTCACTGCTATTTGATGATGGATGAGTTACAAAAGGCATACGGTGCATACCAACAAGCATTGTATCATTTACCCAATCCTAAGGTTATCTTAATTATAATCTTTTCAACCTTTGATTTAACAACCTTTCTATTTTGCATGATAATAACAAAAATATTAATCATATTTTGCTATTTGTATAATTAGGAACCTAAACTCTGGTATGGGATAGGAATACTTTATGACCGTTATGGCTCACTTGATCACGCCGAAGAAGCTTTTTCTCAAGTTATAAGAATGGATTCTAAATTTGAAAAAGCAAACGAAATCTATTTTAGATTGGGGATCATTTATAAACAACAACTAAAATACGAACAAAGTTTAGAAGTAAAATATTGTTTATTTATAAGAGCTTTTTTACTTATTTATTGAGCACGTGAATTGATGTTCATTGCACCGCTTTTATAGTGTTTCAAATATATTTTAAATAATCCGCCAAGACCTTTGACAGAAGTTGATATTTGGTTTCAAATCGGACATGTGTATGAACAACAAAAAAACGTGAGTCCTTGGCACGCAAGCAATCATAGCTATATCTAATATTGTATACATATATACATGCACATATATTAGATATATTATTAATCAAACAAAATCTTTAAATTAAAAAAAAGTTTACCACTGCCAAAGAAGCTTACGAACGCGTTCTAATAGATAATCCTACCCACGCAAAAGTATTACAACAACTTGGTTGGCTATATCATCAACAAAGTCCTTTCAGGAACCAAGATGTGGCAATCTCTTATTTAACTAGATCTTTAGAGTCAGGTTATTTATCACATTTAAGTCAAAATAAGATAGACCTGGAAAATTTGGCATTGATTGATTAGTAATTGTTTATTTTTAATTGTAGATGGCAATGATGCACAAGCTTGGTATTTCCTTGGACGTTGCTACATGGCTCAACAAAAATACGGCAGAGCGTACGAGGCTTACCAACAAGCAGTGTAAGTATTCATCATCATCATCATCATCATCACTACTACTACTACTACTACTATCATTAAATATATTTAAAATTGATTATATATTTAGTTTTCGTGATGGAAGAAATCCAACATTTTGGTGTTCTATTGGTGTTTTATACTATCAAATAAATCAAGTAAGTATAAATATTTATTATTTATTAAATTTGATAAATTTTCTTGGATCTTTAATTTACGAATGAATTTTTTTTTAAAGTATCGTGACGCGTTGGATGCTTATAGTCGAGCAATTCGTTTAAATCCATACATTAGTGAAGTATGGTACGATCTTGGCACATTATACGAATCGTGCAACAATCAAGTAAATGATGCGTTGGATGCATATCAGCGAGCTGCTGAATTAGATCCAGCAAACCCTCATATAAAACAAAGATTGCAGATGCTTAGAAATCAACAAACTCAAGGTGGCCAAACAACTGCGCCGATTCCTCAGGATATAAACCCTCAGGCTTTTCAACAACAAACAAATCCTAATTCAATGTTTGGAAATAATCCCGGACCATTATTAGGTTCTAGCTCCTCATCTTCAACTTTAATGTCGAGTTATGGAAATAGACAACAACCACCGCCACCACCGCCACCTTCTTCGTCTTCCAATAATAACAATAATATCTCACAACATCCTATGTCTTTACATGATGTTGGTCCTAGCCAACGTGATATGTCTCGTAAATTGCCACCGATGAATGCCAGTAACCTTAATAACAACAACAACAACAGCAACAACAACAATAATAATAACAACAGTAGCAGCAGAAGAAGTCCAACCAGTCATTATGCATTATCTCCACCTTCAACACAACTTACTTTGAATACTAATTCTTCCAACAATGTTACTAATTCTAATAATACCAATCCACTAACACCACAACAACCTTCATCGAATCATCATCACCATCATCATATTCATGATTCAACAAGATCTAATACACCACCACCTTTAGCCCTTTCACCAACACCAACTCAACCCACTCCGTTAATACCTCCAATATCAACTCATATTCGTGACTCAACAAGATCTAATTCTCCACCACCAACACAATTGCCGCCTCCAATACAAAGACCATCATCTCCCTCATTGGTGTCTCCATCATCTTCATCGCATCATCAGCAGCATCATCAGCATCATCATCATATTCGTGACTCTGCCATATCTATATCTCCGCCTCCACATCCCCCACAATCTCAACAACAACAACAAAATTTGCCACCTCCTACTACTGCTTCCAATACTACTTCTTCAATGGGATCTTCGTCTCCTCACATACGTGAACCAAACAGATCAAATTCACCAAGCCCTTCACCAACTCAACCATCACAACAAAGCTCTTCTTCTAGTAGTAATAATAATAACAACAACAACAACAACAATAATAATAATAATAACAATAATAATAATAATACAAACCATCATCTTAATCATCATCATAATCATCATCATCATCGTAGTGGTAGTGGTGATTTAAGAGTATCTAGTTCTCCACCCCCACCTTCATCACTTTCACAATTACCACCTCCGCCTACACAACGTTCATCCCCTCCTCCATTAGTGTCTCCATCATCGCAACAACATCATCACCATGTTAATGAATCAAATAGGGCTAATTCTCCCCCACCTCCACCCAGCAATACTTCTACTAATAGTAATCAGCATTCTCTTAATAGTATTATGTCACCGCATGACTAATAAACCAATTTTTTAAGCCAATTAAGTGAATTTTATTTAGCTTTGACGTTTATTACTAGGAATTAGTCAATTAGAATAATGGTGATAATTATGATCATGACAATTATAAATAAAGTTCTTATGATATTATAAAAGGAAAATAAAATAAAAATTTTATTATTATTTTTTTATGATATTTGGTGAAAATTAAAATAAAAAAATATTGATTTTAAAAATTTAAAATTCATGTAAATTATTTTTTTATGAATTTTCTCTTTTAAATAACTTCGATTTTTTTTTTATATATTAATATGTTTTATTTTTTTAAGTTATTTTAAATAAAAAAAAAAAAAAAATTGAAAAAATAAAATAACAAAAACTTTAATAATTATTAATTATTATTACTTTTATCATTAAATACACATGATTTTTTTTCTTCCTCTTTAAGCAGAATACAAAGCATCCAAAAAACCACAAGCAACCTCATTAACAATTGAACCATCGGGCAAACTAGCAGCCATCCCATAAATGGCAGCAGTTCCCGATAATTTTTTATTATTATTCGTGGTAGATTTAATTTCGTTGATTGAATCTTCAAGGTCATTTAAAAATTGTTCTGCGTGAGGTACAGTTAATAGCGTACAAGCGATATGTACTGCTGGTGGATTTTGCAATGCGTTAAGATTCCAGCCTTTCTTTGACATTTGATCATTAATCTCGTAAACGTTCAATGTCTTAGATCCAAATGCTACAACTGATACAAGTGGTTTTCCATAAACGAAAAGATCTTTTGATTTACGTATACTACATATATATGATGATGTGTATATACATGTCCATTAATCACGCATGTATTAATTGATTGACTAAATTTGGTTTTCATAGAATAAATATTAATGTAAATATAACACATACCCAGCTTCAATTTTTTTAGCACATCCTACAATTTTTTTAGTTGCATCGATATAACCGTATTTACCTATACTCATCAATGTAGCCCAACATCCCGCAATCAATGCTCCCGGACTATAAAAAAAAATGACAATTATGATTATAATGATATTATAATTATATAAATATATTAGAAATATTAGATTTTACCGTGAACCTGCAATTGAAGGCGAACAATAAATCCCACCCGTCCAGTCGGGTGCAAAGAAATATTGAAATTTACGAAGTTTCTTTGATCGATACATAATTACTGAAGAACCTTTTGGTGCAAATCCATACTATAAATATATAAAAAAATTAAATTAAAAACTATTTTTTTTGTAAATATTTTATATATATAATTTTTTTTTAAAAAAATAGTTTTTTAATTAAGTTTCATGGTTGCTTTTTTTAAAAAATTAAATGCGAAAGAATCTATCTATTCAAAAAAATTAATAGTGATAATACCTTATGAGTATCACATGAAATCGAAGTTACTCCATCGATTCTAAAATCAAAAGGTTGAGCTGGAAATCCTGCCTCTTCTAAAAATGGCACCAGAAAACTTCCTAAACAACAATCTACATGCATTCCAATATCATATTTTTTTGCTATTGACGCTAATGAAGGAATGTCATCCATAATTCCATGAGGAAAATTTGGTGCTGATCCTGCAATCTTTTTTACAATTTAATTGATTGATTGATCGATTATTTAATTATAAACTTTGTCGGCCAATAGAGTAATCCTAATGTTAATATTAATGCCTTACCATTATTGTATTTTTATTGATTGCTCTACCAAGTGCTTTAGTATCTACTCTACATGTTATATGATCAATTGGTATGTGTACAAGTTTAATATTGAAATATGAAGCTGCTTTATCAAAAGCTGCATGAATTGTATCCGGAACAACACTATTATATTAAAAATGGGTCAATAAATTAATCAATATATGTTTTAAAAAAACAAATAATTTAAATAATTTTTGATTTTTTTACATTTCAGGGCTTGTAATTCCTTTTACTTCTCTTGCCCAATCTCTATAAGCTTTACATGCCATTAATATGCTTTCAGTACCTCCAGATGTGGTTGTACCAGCTGCTTCTGGTGGTGCATTATACATGTTTAATACCATAGCGACTACTTCAGCATCCATTTTACGTACTCCGGGAAATACATCGGGGTGTAATTGGTTGCTAACAGAAAACATTGAATATGCTTCAGATGTCAATTTTGACAATTCTTGTCCACCATGATATATTGCTCCTGACACACGCCCATCCTTCCATTTTACATGTGATGACATTTCCTGATACCTATTAAACAAGCAATCATAATTATCATCATTATTTTTAAAAGAATATTTTTATTTTTTTATTTGCATGTTATATGTAAAAACCTTTTTAATTCTTGCTTTAATTTCTTTGAATCAAATCCAATATCTGGTAATGACAAATATCTGGGTTCGCCCGGTTTCTTAGGAGCAATTTTTTCTTCTAATTCTTTAATAGTTTTATCAAGTTCGGCTTGTATTTTGTTTCCAGCTCCCGGAGCTTTCTTTGCCGCTTTCAATAAAATACCAGTAATTTTTCGATAGAAATCAAACAAAGTACGGCTAGGACCTTGAATCAAAAGTTTTCTTAATAAAATATCTCCATAATTATATATTACTAGAATGAAAATAAAGTTTTTGATATGAACTAATTTCGATGAATTGAGGTACGAAAGAATTATTTGTATAATTTGGAAATTTGAATTTTTTGTAATGGTTTGTCGACTTTCCATCTTTATTTGATTAATTTAATTCTTAAATAATTTATATAAAAAAAAAGGTCAAATGTGGGAGATAATTTCTATTTTCATAGAGAGGCGCAGTCGGATTTCATACAAAATATTTGGATCCAATAAAAATTTGCAACACAGTGAATCTCGATTTAGTTTGGGCAATTATCCAAAAATCCGTTAAACCGAGATATCCGATATATCGAGAAGGTTTTTATTAAGGTTTATTATCCGCTAAATCGAGGTCCGCTAAATCGAGATTCACTGTGTATTGCAATTTGGTTTTTTATAATCAACTAACATCATATAATAATATCTCCAGCTTCGTATTTTAATTTAATTTTAATATTATCATTACCATGATCATCATTATCATTATAATTAATTGTAATTACCAATTACATTGTAATTTTTCAGATTGTTATTTTCTATTTCCAATCTAGCAATAATTTTCTTCAGATATTCAATTTCTTGATGACTTCTTTTAATCTCCTCGTCTCGTACTTTAACCTCTTTTTCAGTTGTTCCTTTATATTTCTCAAAATAATCTTTCCACGATTCAACTGTTTTAAAACTGGAAAACAATTGTTTTTCTTGGTTTTTTAAGTGTTCACAAAGTATTTCTTTGGCATCATTTAGACTTAATTGTGAAATCAAATGATCTGATGATGTCAATTCAGAAGAAGAAGAAGAAGAAGAAGAAGAAGAAGAAGAAGAAGAAGAAGAAGAAGAAGAAGAAGAAGAAGAAGAAGAAGAAG
>CAUDNR010004303.1:0-25429 GCA_958430865.1 Entrophospora sp. SA101 | reverse complement strand
AAAACTCAAGAGTTAAGGCATTAATATGTAAGATCACTGAATAGTTTACCAAATGATAATTACAGTATATGTCATATACAGAGAAAGTCAACCTTTACAAGTTATAATTCAGCAATATTTTGCACTCTTACTGGCGAATTTGATGGAGATCTTGTTTTCCAAAAGTTTTAATGATATATTACTGGTTGAGCAATATTGTCTGCCATTACGTCCATATTTTGCATCAACCACGTTTACAATGAATTAAAAATCAAGGAATTAGAAATATATCAAATGATAACAAATATAACGTATACATAAATATTTTTATTGCCTTATTATAATGTAATATTATACAAGTATTGAAGAGTATAATGCTTGACAAGCAAGGCAATTTTCAAAATAACTAACTACATTTTGGATTATCTGCTTCTTTCAATAATTCATTAATTGTTCCTTGAACTCATCTAACAAATTAGAAGATAAATATTAAAACATTTCACCATATATTCAATGGGCAAACATTGGTTTCCTATAAAGATGTTCTAAATAATGTTAAAACTATTATTTTCTAAGAAGGGGTAAAATTAACATTATTATTAAGAATCTATTTTTAAAAAAATTAAGCAACAAAAATGAATAAATGAAAGGTTTTTTGGACGGAAAAAAAAGGATGGATTTCTTTCACGAGCTGTTTTTGATGCAGGTCTGCCTCCTCTAAAAATAGAGGATCCATTTATTAAATTTTGTCAGAACTTATGTCCTGCATATGTTATCATATAGGAAAAGTTTGTTAAGTAACAAAATTGCTTATATCATATAATGGTAATTATTTGGTAATTAACACGATTTTTGTAAATCGTTCCATCTCTCAAAATAATTTGATCACCAATAAATTGTGTTACGTTCGCTTTGTGTAATAATAACTTTTTCTCTAAAGATATATACAACCAGCACCAATAATCTTTTTGACTAAAAAAAGTTACGCGTTTTTCTACCTTCTAATAAAAAAATAAAAAATAATGTCAACGATAAGCGTTGACAATATTTCAATTATAGTTAATACTGTAAAGCTATATTACGATTCTGAGCAAACTTGTCAAGTTACTACAACTGCTACTACATTAGGAATTTTGGCTAAATGGTTAGAAACAACAAGAAACATTTCTGTTACCACTGATAATCTATATAATATTCTGCAAGTTCATTCGGAGGAATTCATGTTGGGTAAAGCTGCTGGTGGCACTGATAACATTATAGTTGAATTGAAAAACGCTAGTAATAAAACAAGTACTTATACTATTACTAATGGTAATAGTAGTAATAATAATAGCAGTACACAATTTGGCAGTAGATTTAAAGATTTAATAAATTTTAATATTAATGATGATGATGAAGAGGATGAGGATGAGGACGATTCTAATGACATACAATATTTTGATATTCAAATAAATCAAGATCAGTTAAAAAAAGAATTTCAAAAGCATCAACAACAAAAAAATTATCAAAATGATAATAATAATAATAATCAACAAAGATTTTTAAGTGAAACAACATCAAAAATAAATAAAAAAGATAATGAAACTATATCAGTGGCAAAGATTTATTTAGATAAACATTTGGTTGATTCTACTTTTGAATTAGAGAAACATCTAAAGAATGTTGGTGTCCTGGATGCATCAAGAAATTTCAAAGATTTTTTAAACGAACATGAAGATACTTTTTCTGTTTACAAACAACGAGGCGTTAACTGTGTTCAGCTCAAAAATCCCAAAAGAAATTTCGTCAATAATAAAAGTATTAAGACAATGATTGATGTTAGACAGGAACAAACTGAAAAATATATTAGAGATTACATTCAACAAAACGGCACATCAGATAATCACGTCATGTGCACTGAACTGGTTATATACCTTAGGGGCATCAAAGGAACAATCACCTACGACTTTAAAGATTTTCTCAAAAGCTGTCCTGACTCATTTGAATATTATGAAAGTGACGGCACCTTTTATATAAAAAATAAATCGAAAGCATCTTCACAACTAGTCAACCCAAATGTTTATCATAGTCAATGCAGATCAAGCAGTCCTTTTGTCTCCAGATTAATTCGTGATTTGATTGTGAAAGAATACATAGTCACCTACACAGAACTCGAAGAATATGTAAAGAAGTATTCGCAGCTACCACAAACAAATCTAAAAGAATTATTATACTGCAATGATAAAGAGTTCAACATATCACAAATTTCTGGTGAGACTTATATAACCCTTAAAGCTACTGACAGAAACATATTATTTCATATTCGTAGATTCCTTTTGGAACACGGAAGAGCAAGATTGTCACTGGTTGATGACTATTTGAAACGTATGGATCTTTCACCAAAAGTCGAACTAACAGAATTCATGCCAATATATTCAGACTTCAAATTCGATTATGAGTCTGAAGTTCCATTTGTCAAATCACAAGAAGTTGAAATCATTAGAGAAATTCGTGAGCTGTTTAGTAGTAGTAAAAATGTTGATGATAAAAAAGAGCTTAAACTCACAGTTATTACAGATCACCTTCATAAGAAAAAGATGTTACCAAACAGTAGACTGTTGAATCTTTTAGAAACCTATACAGAATTTGATTTCTATCGAAGTCCAGTTGACATTGTTGTGATGCATAATCCAAATAATTCTATTCCTGATCTAAAATCTTTCATTAATAAAATGATAACATTTAAAAATGGAAAAATTTCATTGTCGAAATTGAATAGTATTTTGAATTGGAAAGGGGATTATTCAGAAAATAGATTATCTGACTTTATTGATCAAAGTGACGATTTTGCACATTCTAGTATCTTCAAAGGAAGATATAATGAAATCATTGTATGTTCTAAATCGACTGATGTTGTTGATGTTGATGATGACGGTGTGGAGGAGGAAGGGATTGGTTTTATTAGTTCAACTTGTAAATCACCTCCAGAAATAAAACCCAATGATCAACAAAATAGGAATTATAGTTATAATCCAAACACAGAGAAAATTAAACCTAAAACGGTACAATCAGCATCAACAATACCTACATTAGAATTGTCGTTGTCATCATCGTTACAAGTATCAAACTCAGTAACATCATCAAATATGGCAGAAAACTATCAAACTAATTTTTTTAATCATAATAACAATAATCTAGAAGAAGATGCTGCTACTACTAATATTGTCAATAATAACAACATTAACAACAACAACAACACCAACAACAACAAAGACATTCTAACATCAATGCCAAATGTTGTAATAAAAACTAATGGAGCTAACTATTCAATAAACCCAAATGACATGCCTTTGACAACAACAACAGCATCATCGTCCATGACAAATCTCAAAACATTAACAAAACAGTCTAAATCTGAAACACAACCGCCATCACTGCCATCAACAACAACAACTTCATCTTCTACTATTAAAATTCTAACAAATGATTCCTTAAATTCAACCACCGAAACCATTAATAATAATAACACCACATATACCAATGGAATCAATGGTACTATTACTTACACAAATGGTACTCTCACTAACGGCGCTACTACCAATTGTGGTATTAATGATAATAAGATGATAACATTCACATCATCATCATCATCATCATCATCATCATCATCATCATCATCATCATCATCATCATCATCATCATCATCATCATCATCTTCTTCTTCTTCTTCTTCTTCTTCTTCTTCTTCTTCTTCTTCTTCTTCTTCTTCTTCTTCTTCTTCTTCTTCTTCTGAATTGACATCATCAGATCATTTGATTTCACAATTAAGTCTAAATGATGCCAAAGAAATACTTTGTGAACACTTAAAAAACCAAGAAAAACAATTGTTTTCCAGTTTTAAAACAGTTGAATCGTGGAAAGATTATTTTGAGAAATATAAAGGAACAACTGAAAAAGAGGTTAAAGTACGAGACGAGGAGATTAAAAGAAGTCATCAAGAAATTGAATATCTGAAGAAAATTATTGCTAGATTGGAAATAGAAAATAACAATCTGAAAAATTACAATGTAATTGGTAATTACAATTAATTATAATGATAATGATGATCATGGTAATGATAATATTAAAATTAAATTAAAATACGAAGCTGGAGATATTATTATATGATGTTAGTTGATTATAAAAAACCAAATTGCAATACACAGTGAATCTCGATTTAGCGGACCTCGATTTAGCGGATAATAAACCTTAATAAAAACCTTCTCGATATATCGGATATCTCGGTTTAACGGATTTTTGGATAATTGCCCAAACTAAATCGAGATTCACTGTGTTGCAAATTTTTATTGGATCCAAATATTTTGTATGAAATCCGACTGCGCCTCTCTATGAAAATAGAAATTATCTCCCACATTTGACCTTTTTTTTTATATAAATTATTTAAGAATTAAATTAATCAAATAAAGATGGAAAGTCGACAAACCATTACAAAAAATTCAAATTTCCAAATTATACAAATAATTCTTTCGTACCTCAATTCATCGAAATTAGTTCATATCAAAAACTTTATTTTCATTCTAGTAATATATAATTATGGAGATATTTTATTAAGAAAACTTTTGATTCAAGGTCCTAGCCGTACTTTGTTTGATTTCTATCGAAAAATTACTGGTATTTTATTGAAAGCGGCAAAGAAAGCTCCGGGAGCTGGAAACAAAATACAAGCCGAACTTGATAAAACTATTAAAGAATTAGAAGAAAAAATTGCTCCTAAGAAACCGGGCGAACCCAGATATTTGTCATTACCAGATATTGGATTTGATTCAAAGAAATTAAAGCAAGAATTAAAAAGGTTTTTACATATAACATGCAAATAAAAAAATAAAAATATTCTTTTAAAAATAATGATGATAATTATGATTGCTTGTTTAATAGGTATCAGGAAATGTCATCACATGTAAAATGGAAGGATGGGCGTGTGTCAGGAGCAATATATCATGGTGGACAAGAATTGTCAAAATTGACATCTGAAGCATATTCAATGTTTTCTGTTAGCAACCAATTACACCCCGATGTATTTCCCGGAGTACGTAAAATGGATGCTGAAGTAGTCGCTATGGTATTAAACATGTATAATGCACCACCAGAAGCAGCTGGTACAACCACATCTGGAGGTACTGAAAGCATATTAATGGCATGTAAAGCTTATAGAGATTGGGCAAGAGAAGTAAAAGGAATTACAAGCCCTGAAATGTAAAAAAATCAAAAATTATTTAAATTATTTGTTTTTTTAAAACATATATTGATTAATTTATTGACCCATTTTTAATATAATAGTGTTGTTCCGGATACAATTCATGCAGCTTTTGATAAAGCAGCTTCATATTTCAATATTAAACTTGTACACATACCAATTGATCATATAACATGTAGAGTAGATACTAAAGCACTTGGTAGAGCAATCAATAAAAATACAATAATGGTAAGGCATTAATATTAACATTAGGATTACTCTATTGGCCGACAAAGTTTATAATTAAATAATCGATCAATCAATCAATTAAATTGTAAAAAAGATTGCAGGATCAGCACCAAATTTTCCTCATGGAATTATGGATGACATTCCTTCATTAGCGTCAATAGCAAAAAAATATGATATTGGAATGCATGTAGATTGTTGTTTAGGAAGTTTTCTGGTGCCATTTTTAGAAGAGGCAGGATTTCCAGCTCAACCTTTTGATTTTAGAATCGATGGAGTAACTTCGATTTCATGTGATACTCATAAGGTATTATCACTATTAATTTTTTTGAATAGATAGATTCTTTCGCATTTAATTTTTTAAAAAAAGCAACCATGAAACTTAATTAAAAAACTATTTTTTTAAAAAAAAATTATATATATAAAATATTTACAAAAAAAATAGTTTTTAATTTAATTTTTTTATATATTTATAGTATGGATTTGCACCAAAAGGTTCTTCAGTAATTATGTATCGATCAAAGAAACTTCGTAAATTTCAATATTTCTTTGCACCCGACTGGACGGGTGGGATTTATTGTTCGCCTTCAATTGCAGGTTCACGGTAAAATCTAATATTTCTAATATATTTATATAATTATAATATCATTATAATCATAATTGTCATTTTTTTTTATAGTCCGGGAGCATTGATTGCGGGATGTTGGGCTACATTGATGAGTATAGGTAAATACGGTTATATCGATGCAACTAAAAAAATTGTAGGATGTGCTAAAAAAATTGAAGCTGGGTATGTGTTATATTTACATTAATATTTATTCTATGAAAACCAAATTTAGTCAATCAATTAATACATGCGTGATTAATGGACATGTATATACACATCATCATATATATGTAGTATACGTAAATCAAAAGATCTTTTCGTTTATGGAAAACCACTTGTATCAGTTGTAGCATTTGGATCTAAGACATTGAACGTTTACGAGATTAATGATCAAATGTCAAAGAAAGGCTGGAATCTTAACGCATTGCAAAATCCACCAGCAGTACATATCGCTTGTACGCTATTAACTGTACCTCACGCAGAACAATTTTTAAATGACCTTGAAGATTCAATCAACGAAATTAAATCTACCACGAATAATAATAAAAAATTATCGGGAACTGCTGCCATTTATGGGATGGCTGCTAGTTTGCCCGATGGTTCAATTGTTAATGAGGTTGCTTGTGGTTTTTTGGATGCTTTGTATTCTGCTTAAAGAGGAAGAAAAAAAATCATGTGTATTTAATGATAAAAGTAATAATAATTAATAATTATTAAAGTTTTTGTTATTTTATTTTTTCAATTTTTTTTTTTTTTTTATTTAAAATAACTTAAAAAAATAAAACATATTAATATATAAAAAAAAAATCGAAGTTATTTAAAAGAGAAAATTCATAAAAAAATAATTTACATGAATTTTAAATTTTTAAAATCAATATTTTTTTATTTTAATTTTCACCAAATATCATAAAAAAATAATAATAAAATTTTTATTTTATTTTCCTTTTATAATATCATAAGAACTTTATTTATAATTGTCATGATCATAATTATCACCATTATTCTAATTGACTAATTCCTAGTAATAAACGTCAAAGCTAAATAAAATTCACTTAATTGGCTTAAAAAATTGGTTTATTAGTCATGCGGTGACATAATACTATTAAGAGAATGCTGATTACTATTAGTAGAAGTATTGCTGGGTGGAGGTGGGGGAGAATTAGCCCTATTTGATTCATTAACATGGTGATGATGTTGTTGCGATGATGGAGACACTAATGGAGGAGGGGATGAACGTTGTGTAGGCGGAGGTGGTAATTGTGAAAGTGATGAAGGTGGGGGTGGAGAACTAGATACTCTTAAATCACCACTACCACTACGATGATGATGATGATTATGATGATGATTAAGATGATGGTTTGTATTATTATTATTATTGTTATTATTATTATTATTGTTGTTGTTGTTGTTGTTATTATTATTACTACTAGAAGAAGAGCTTTGTTGTGATGGTTGAGTTGGTGAAGGGCTTGGTGAATTTGATCTGTTTGGTTCACGTATGTGAGGAGACGAAGATCCCATTGAAGAAGTAGTATTGGAAGCAGTAGTAGGAGGTGGCAAATTTTGTTGTTGTTGTTGAGATTGTGGGGGATGTGGAGGCGGAGATATAGATATGGCAGAGTCACGAATATGATGATGATGCTGATGATGCTGCTGATGATGCGATGAAGATGATGGAGACACCAATGAGGGAGATGATGGTCTTTGTATTGGAGGCGGCAATTGTGTTGGTGGTGGAGAATTAGATCTTGTTGAGTCACGAATATGAGTTGATATTGGAGGTATTAACGGAGTGGGTTGAGTTGGTGTTGGTGAAAGGGCTAAAGGTGGTGGTGTATTAGATCTTGTTGAATCATGAATATGATGATGGTGATGATGATTCGATGAAGGTTGTTGTGGTGTTAGTGGATTGGTATTATTAGAATTAGTAACATTGTTGGAAGAATTAGTATTCAAAGTAAGTTGTGTTGAAGGTGGAGATAATGCATAATGACTGGTTGGACTTCTTCTGCTGCTACTGTTGTTATTATTATTGTTGTTGTTGCTGTTGTTGTTGTTGTTATTAAGGTTACTGGCATTCATCGGTGGCAATTTACGAGACATATCACGTTGGCTAGGACCAACATCACAGTATTGGAAGCAGTAGTAGGAGGTGGCAAATTTTGTTGTTGTTGTTGAGATTGTGGGGGATGTGGAGGCGGAGATATAGATATGGCAGAGTCACGAATATGATGATGATGCTGATGATGCTGCTGATGATGCGATGAAGATGATGGAGACACCAATGAGGGAGATGATGGTCTTTGTATTGGAGGCGGCAATTGTGTTGGTGGTGGAGAATTAGATCTTGTTGAGTCACGAATATGAGTTGATATTGGAGGTATTAACGGAGTGGGTTGAGTTGGTGTTGGTGAAAGGGCTAAAGGTGGTGGTGTATTAGATCTTGTTGAATCATGAATATGATGATGGTGATGATGATTCGATGAAGGTTGTTGTGGTGTTAGTGGATTGGTATTATTAGAATTAGTAACATTGTTGGAAGAATTAGTATTCAAAGTAAGTTGTGTTGAAGGTGGAGATAATGCATAATGACTGGTTGGACTTCTTCTGCTGCTACTGTTGTTATTATTATTGTTGTTGTTGCTGTTGTTGTTGTTGTTATTAAGGTTACTGGCATTCATCGGTGGCAATTTACGAGACATATCACGTTGGCTAGGACCAACATCATGTAAAGACATAGGATGTTGTGAGATATTATTGTTATTATTGGAAGACGAAGAAGGTGGCGGTGGTGGCGGTGGTTGTTGTCTATTTCCATAACTCGACATTAAAGTTGAAGATGAGGAGCTAGAACCTAATAATGGTCCGGGATTATTTCCAAACATTGAATTAGGATTTGTTTGTTGTTGAAAAGCCTGAGGGTTTATATCCTGAGGAATCGGCGCAGTTGTTTGGCCACCTTGAGTTTGTTGATTTCTAAGCATCTGCAATCTTTGTTTTATATGAGGGTTTGCTGGATCTAATTCAGCAGCTCGCTGATATGCATCCAACGCATCATTTACTTGATTGTTGCACGATTCGTATAATGTGCCAAGATCGTACCATACTTCACTAATGTATGGATTTAAACGAATTGCTCGACTATAAGCATCCAACGCGTCACGATACTTTAAAAAAAAATTCATTCGTAAATTAAAGATCCAAGAAAATTTATCAAATTTAATAAATAATAAATATTTATACTTACTTGATTTATTTGATAGTATAAAACACCAATAGAACACCAAAATGTTGGATTTCTTCCATCACGAAAACTAAATATATAATCAATTTTAAATATATTTAATGATAGTAGTAGTAGTAGTAGTAGTGATGATGATGATGATGATGATGAATACTTACACTGCTTGTTGGTAAGCCTCGTACGCTCTGCCGTATTTTTGTTGAGCCATGTAGCAACGTCCAAGGAAATACCAAGCTTGTGCATCATTGCCATCTACAATTAAAAATAAACAATTACTAATCAATCAATGCCAAATTTTCCAGGTCTATCTTATTTTGACTTAAATGTGATAAATAACCTGACTCTAAAGATCTAGTTAAATAAGAGATTGCCACATCTTGGTTCCTGAAAGGACTTTGTTGATGATATAGCCAACCAAGTTGTTGTAATACTTTTGCGTGGGTAGGATTATCTATTAGAACGCGTTCGTAAGCTTCTTTGGCAGTGGTAAACTTTTTTTTAATTTAAAGATTTTGTTTGATTAATAATATATCTAATATATGTGCATGTATATATGTATACAATATTAGATATAGCTATGATTGCTTGCGTGCCAAGGACTCACGTTTTTTTGTTGTTCATACACATGTCCGATTTGAAACCAAATATCAACTTCTGTCAAAGGTCTTGGCGGATTATTTAAAATATATTTGAAACACTATAAAAGCGGTGCAATGAACATCAATTCACGTGCTCAATAAATAAGTAAAAAAGCTCTTATAAATAAACAATATTTTACTTCTAAACTTTGTTCGTATTTTAGTTGTTGTTTATAAATGATCCCCAATCTAAAATAGATTTCGTTTGCTTTTTCAAATTTAGAATCCATTCTTATAACTTGAGAAAAAGCTTCTTCGGCGTGATCAAGTGAGCCATAACGGTCATAAAGTATTCCTATCCCATACCAGAGTTTAGGTTCCTAATTATACAAATAGCAAAATATGATTAATATTTTTGTTATTATCATGCAAAATAGAAAGGTTGTTAAATCAAAGGTTGAAAAGATTATAATTAAGATAACCTTAGGATTGGGTAAATGATACAATGCTTGTTGGTATGCACCGTATGCCTTTTGTAACTCATCCATCATCAAATAGCAGTGACCTTTATATTATAACATGTAATATTATATGATCGTGCCACATGTTTGTACAACATATGTATTTAATATAATAAAAAATACCTAAAGATCCCCAAATATCACCATTCCTTGCATCAATATTTAAAATTCTTTGAAAATACTCAATAGCCTTTTAACCAATAAATGTAAATTATTTAATTAATAAATAGATTTATAAAATATGAATACTTATATTTGATGCATATCTCTTTAATGTATAAATATTATACATGTAATATAAATTCATTTTACCCTTGGAAACTGTTCTCTTCCCCGACAAAGTGAGGCAATACCCTGTAAAGCAGTAATAGAATAAGCATTATGTCGCAAGGCTGATTCATACGCACTCATTGCTCTATCATATTCTTGCAACAATTCGGCAGCAGCACCTAAAGAAAAATTTAGACCCTATTTATTTATCACTTTAAACAAAAAAAAGCCATAATAATGATACGTTTCAAACGCTTTTTTAAAGTGTGGTTTATTATATTTACCCATCGCAAGCCATGCTGATTCATTTAATTGATTTAACTTTTGAATACAAGGCAATGAATTGTTGTTAGACATTTATAAATACTCGAGATCTTTTGCAAAATTAATATGTTTTATTTATATTGTTTTGAAAATATTTGATATAAAGCAACTATCGATTGCGGTTAATGATAACGGTTATTGACCGGCAGCAGCTATTAACACTAAAGAAACTGACAAAAAGATTTATTAACGACAAGAAAAAAAAATATATTATGTACAAGAGAAAGGGTGTGTATATGTATAAAATGAATAAAGGGGTAATATGTAAAAAAAAAATTTTTTGAAATTTTATTTAAAAATTTGGGAAATTTTACCAGTAACAATTGATTGCTACAAAGTTTGCTTATCAAAAAAGTTCATGCGTGCGTCACCCACCACCGCTAGTTTATTTTCAAAAAAAGATAAAAAAAAACGAAGATGATGGTGATTTAAGAAATTTTTATTCCAAGTTATCACACAAAAAATCCAATTTTATTGGATTATGCAAAAGAACGATTTTGATACTAATACTATCATCATCATGAAGCAATAAAAAAAATAGAAATTTCAGGGGCCAAAATTGCTAGACATTATTATTATTGGGGTTTACTACCATATTTCGACTAAATCAATAATAATAATTAATAATAACTTTTTCAAGTCGATTATCTTTTCTTGATTTCATTAATAATGAAGCAATAACATGATACATGATGGTAAACCGAGTCAAAATAAAATCTTTAGCCTTGGATGAATCTAAATTGGTTATCCTATTCCCGAGGAGTTAATTGATGATTAATACTAAGATCTAAGTTAGTTATCAATGGTCAGCCTTCTACATCAAGCGAATCTAAATGTGAACAATCAATCTTTTGCTTTAATTTTGCAATGAATAAATATAATTTGAGCCTCCAGCTACTTAAACTCATGACAGCAGGAAAATTGCAAGATCCCCAACTCTGGCGCAAAAATTTTTCAATAGGAGTAAAGGAGGCAGTCAAAACATCTAATATTGGACATTAGCCAAGATTTAGAAAGTTTATTTCAGTATAATTAAACTGCAAGGATTTTTAACTCGGGATAATTTGTTACATCAAGACTTAAACACAATCTTACAATTTAGGAAAACTATTTCAACCTGGTCAATACTGACAAAGTTATTACCTCGAATATTCAAGACTTCTCGCAAATCAAGATGCTCTTCAAGATTTTTCTGAACGAAATTCAATTTGGTAATATTTGCGCTTTTTTTTTCATAGGCATATTCCTATTGACTAAGCAAATCGTTCAGTAGCATCTTTTTTCTCTTTGATATTACCTGTGTTATTTTGGTCACTATCATTTTTAGATGGTGGTTGAGACGGTTTGTTATATTCTTCAAAATATCAAACATTTTTTAACCTTGAAGTAGCAGTGAAAACTATTCATTACCATTTAAAACATATTGGCAAGGTTAACGGGACTGTTGGACGAACCAGATTCTTATAATGTAGAAATAAAAATAAAGGCGAGAAATTTTTAAAGCTCATTCAAATATTTTAAAAGCAGTGTCCTCATATTTTAATGCAGCGTTATCAATAATTGGACTAAGAAAGATCTAAGAATAATAACAATGATGATGGAGTTCTTTTGTCGTAAGCGATTAACTTTTTTCATTGTTGAATAATTTGATTATTGTTTTATTATTCATCTACCCGAAAAACAAATAATTTTCTTTATTTTTATATAAGGTATATATATATATATGTGTGTGTGTGTGTGTGTACAATGGGGTTATTAATAGAAAATCTAAATGCAAATGAAATTTTGATGAATGGATTGATGACTTGCAAGAATAGTATATTACAGATGAAGGATGAATCAAGAAAATTTTCATCAAATAATCGTTTATCATTTAGTATTCTTTATGATTATTCTAAGGGAATGATTTATGGAAAGCGGAGAATTAATTACAAATTCTCTTGTTGTTAATAATATTGAAAAAGATGACGAGTAAGAAAAAAAAAAGAGAAAATTGTATTAATTGAAAAATCATTACTTTTATATTCATACCATATTAAAGAAAAGATGATTGGAATTAAAAAGAAATTGATGTGTGGAGTTATGTTATCAACGGGGGAATAGAACAAATCAAAGAAAAAGAAAATAATAATAAGATTCTATTTGAAAATTTCAACCATATAAAGAATTACTTGATAAAGAAACTATGAAAAGCTTCTTCAATATCATCTTGATGATGAATGGCAACAAAAAATTTATCATTGTCATTTCCTCAACAACAACAAAATGGTCAAAGAAAACTCATTAAGTTTTAGATTGATGAAATATAAAAACATATCATATAAATTTGAATTGATGGCTTATGGAAACCATGAGTTTTCGAAGAAACATGTCATAATGATTTATTTTTAAAGAAATTAAGGAAACACTTGAGTTGGTTAGAGGTTATAATCCTGCTTGTTGGAATTTAAAGGAAAAATCGCCATACGATTATTATTGGATTGAAACAAATAAAGTTTTATTTTTAAAAGCGTAAGTAATAAATAATAATATCATTAATAATAAAACCGATCAATGATAATTTAAGTATCCTCAAAGAGCAGTACGTCATAATAGTGAAAAGTTTCATGATGTCTTCTGTCACTATTTTCATTTTATCAAAAAGATTTAAACATTGATGATGAAGAATGATTGATGAAATCTATAAATTATATCTAAAAAGATATAGTACTTTATTAAATTTATAAAATAAATAAATATGATATAATAAATAAACGTTGAATAAAGATGATGAATAAATAATGAGTAATAAATGATAAGTCTCACTACCACCATCAACATCGCCCTCAAATATATAAGTAAAGGCTTTTTGAGGACAAATAAAAACCCAATGCTTTCTTTATAGTACATAGGTTGAGAAATATCTTTAATACTAATTCCTACGCTACCAGTGCAAACCCAATTTCCATTATTCTTAAAGCACAGCATGTTATATTAATAGTTGATATTTGCAAACTGCTTTTACATTCACATTTACTGGTAACACGCGTGAATCATTACTATAACAAAACTTGAAGCCTCTAAGCCAGGCAAAATATCTACTGCAAGATTAGCCGGTGTAGTATCTCCTACAATTCCTCCACGCCAATTGTGACACAAAACTTATATTACCAACGTTGTTGCAAAACACGTAAAAGCACATTTATCGCAACAAAATAACTGTTTGTCGGGTATAGTGTTAGTAATTTAACCACAGTGTTATAAAAACCTACCATCCTAACATAAACATGTACTAAAATCCGGACCTCCTTGCACTGAGAAGGAATAAAGCGAAATAAAAAGGAATAAAACCAAAACTTTCTTTTTTGTATAATGGGAGTGGATTCCATGCATGAAATTATTTTAGCTAAATATAAAGTTACCAAGAAATTAGGCAAGGAAGTGAAAAGGATTAAAGATAAAGGTAAGAAATGTATTTTCTTTTTAGAAAGAAAGGATGATAAACAAACCCTTCTTTCTTCAGAGAATAGCTATTTTTAGAAAAATAAAAAAAAAAAGTTTCTTTGGGAGAAACTAGTGCAAATTTAAGAGATAAGAATCAATTATTTAGTTTATTACGGCCGAAAAATAAGCAACTCGTAAGAAAGTATTGTGAGTTCCAAATTTTCAGATGTGAAAGTTTTGATTCTTTTATATACACAGGAAAAAAAAAAACGAATACTAAAGAATTTAATTGATTTCAATATTATTATTATAATTAACTATTTAGAGAGAGGATCAAAAGAATTTCACGTCATAAAGTTCTTTTTTTCGGGTTAATATTCTCTTTTTTTTTTTTTTTCACTCCACCTTCAATCCTTCCCTTCTTATATAAAATTCCTTTAATATGTTGCGCACTGTTCTAATCGATTTAATTAGTTTCACGAAGCTTGAAGCATTATTTCAAATCATCGATCATCAATCAATAGCATATTTCAGTGTTGATATTTGAGTGTTTTGGCCGATTTTGCTGCCTGGCCATTTTGACCATTTTTTTATTTGTTAATTTACTTATTTGGTTATATATTGTTATCGATGATCTGAGCCAATTAATGAACCACTTTATTGATGTTAGTATATCCAAAAGATATTCAACAACCAAATTAATAAATTATTATAAAATATAAAGCAACCTATATAATATACTTGAGGTACTACATAAAATCACAATAATATTGAAAACCAGTTCAATAATTTTATTTATTAATAACCTTTATGCTTGGCTATAGATAACAATACAGTTTTATCTTAAATATATCTAAAATAAGACAATAATAATAATAATAATTTTTCTTTTATCAAATAATTGATAATTGTTGCCTAGTTCGTGGTTCATTTCTCAAGTAAACAGAATGACGTGCAGAAGGCTTATAATTATTCACTCCATCTTCACGAAATAACTACAATTAGAATCCAAATCTGTATCTCTCCAACTTACCTCACTATCGTTATCATTATCACTTGATTAGTCATCGCTTTCATTAATCACTTTCATTAATTGGTTCATCATCACTTTCATTACTTGATTCGTTATCATTTAATTATCATAAAGAACAACTTTTAAATAATCTTTTTTTCCTCCTCAAAAGCAAGTTATTTAAATGGTTTTTCCTTTTTGTAATAAGTGGCGGCATACTCGGGTACAAAGAAGGAATAAATGATCTAAATTTAATTAATGTGTGTAACATTGGTAAAATTCAGGTCAATCACATTTTCGTATCACCAAAACCCGCAAGTCGTACGACTTTTGTGCAGGTTTTTGCCGATTGTCTAGCCGTGCCTGGTTTTTTGGTTTTTGGAACAATCAATGTTTTCACCATATTTTAGCAAAAATTTGTTGTATATACGGCAAATGTTTTATTTTACAAACAAGCTCACAACTGAGAACATAATGCGAGTTTTTGCTTTTCGTGATACAAATCACGCACACTGTTCTACGCGAGAACAAAACTTCATTTATTTTTTAAAGTTGTGTTTGGGATGCATCTTCTTCATCGCAAAGAACAAAAAAATGACATTACTCGGGTCAAGACAGTAGTCTATTTTATTAAATCCAAAACATATAAATAGGACAGCCGTCCTCACTTTTTTTTTTTGAAAAACTTTGAATATTTTCATGAAACAAAATCGGATCTTAATCTTTATTATCATCTCAAAAAATGATGTTTCATTGTTGTTGTTTGCTACTTGTTGTTATAATAATAATTTTTTCTCATAATTGATGGATCTTCATATATTATATAGGCGGGTTTGATTGAAGTAAGTGTTAAAGTCGAGATCTATGAAGCTGTTTGTAAAATATATTTAATGATCGCTTTATCAATTATTAAATAACCATATAGGTGGGTTTGATCGAAGTAAGTGTTAGACAAGATCTATGAAGTTTGCAAAACGAATGTTTATCAATTATTCAATAATCATATAGGCAGGTGTGATCGAAGTAAGTGTTAAAATCGGGATTTACGAAGCTGTTTGTAAAATATATTTAATGAACGCTTTATCAATTATTAAATAATCATATAGGTGGGTTTGATCAAAGTAAGTGTCAGTCAAGATCTGTGAAGCTTTCAAAACAAATGTTTATCAATTATTCAATAATAATATAGATGGGTTTAATTGAAGTAAGTGTTAAAGTCAAGGTCTTTGAACTTGTAAATTGAGTTTGCAAAATGAACGTTTTATCAATTATTCAACAATTATATGGGCGAGTTTGGTCAAAATAAGTGTTAAAGTCAAGATTTACGAAGCTTGCAATCCAGCTTTGGAAATGGCTGTATATACGGGATCAAAGCATTCAATTCAATTGTCAATTTAATTAGACATACAACGCTTTATTTTTAGCAATAATAATCAATTTAATTGTCAATTAATTAAGAAGTAACCGAATAATAAATTCAATTGTAAAAATGCGCAATGCTTTTCTTAAAAGTAAACAAATCAATGAATCCAAAAAAAATCAGATAAATGATAATTCGTAAATTGTAAAATGTTTTTTAGCATTTTTAGTAATAGACAAATAATTCAATTGTCAATTACAATTTTCTTGGATCATTGAAACGAGATTTGTTGCAAATTAACGATTTTAAGTTTCTCGCCGATTTATCCAGTATTAAATCACCTCTTTCTCCCTTCAAAGGATAATCACCAGCACTCTTTCATAATGTTGAATAGGCTAGTTTGTGAAGGAATTATTCTCTTGTTTTCTCCACCAGCACCAGAATGAAAATGTTCATTTTTAATAAATACGAATTAAGATCTTTTTTTTCACTGATATCTAAGTTAGAAATCAATTGGTCTTCAAAGCACCTTTATCCTTGTTTTGATTGTTGGTAGATTTGCCATATTTGTTGGTTGGGGATCCTTTTGTGTCATATATTTGTCTAATAATTCGACATTAATCGCATTGCCAGATTGTTACTAATACTAATATGAAGTTTTCGGTAATCTTGCTACTTCGCTACCAAATCAGGGAATATTTGTAATTCATCATTGTTTGTCATTCTAATTATATTTTCACAGTTTTTTTCCACGACAAGAAAATGAAACCATTTTGTCATAATTCTTGAAATATACATAACAATTAAAAAATAAATTTCATTAATAATTATTTGCAATCAACCCATTTATGTAATTTTTGTAATTACCAAAGTTCTTACAGGCGTATCTTCATTATTTTACACCTTCTACTTTTATTATGACAATGTCTTGCTTTTTCCAATGCTTTCGAATAATTACAAACCCCAAAATATTTTATCAATAACTAAACATGGTTTTTCTTTTTCTTTGCCAGAATCAAGGCTCATCACCATTTAAAAGTTCAATATTTTTTGGATGAATCAAGTAGAATATCAATGTAAAGATATAACTTTGGATGATTATTTATGTTTTATTAATTAAAATTACATAGGTAAAATCAACAAATCGTACATTTATCAAGTACTTTAAGCAATTCATTGAGAGAACCGATTAAGAATGTATAAAAATTTTGAATAGATTTATGACATAAAAAAGAGGAGCTGTGTTAATCAACCCTTTTATAATTTTATTGGTTGGTTGGTTTTCTTTTGATACGTCGGAGTATAGAATTGATCTTTGATAGATGCGGTAAAACAATTAATTTAGGAGTGATAAGTGTACAAGTATTTGATTATATAGTCAACCAATTCGCCTTTTCAAACACCAAAGGTTCTAAGATATAAAAAGGTTGTGTTTTTTAAAATAAAATTATTATTTATTTTTCTCGTTTATCGGCTTTAAACTAAATTCGCGTACATCATTAATGATCGATTATTAATTAGTAAAATCTTAATAGAATATATATATATCTAATAATAATTAATACAAGTGTATAACTGTACCACTTTATAATGTGAAGGCTTGTATTCCATAAAACTCGTCCCTACAATATTTGTAGCAAACGTCATTAATTATATAGTTACTTTTACTAGATGAGAAATACAGCGAAGCAGCTACTCTCGTCTTACAATTGATGTAGTAAGCATAAATAACAGAACATCCGTCTGTCACAGCAACATTCAACAAGGATTGCTTCTTAATATTTAGTCAGATGATTAAGATGTGTGATAAATGGAGACATCGAATATAATAATTTATTTATACATTAATTTCTTCTTCAGCTCAAATAATTAATCATTGAATAGTTTTCAAGGTTGCATCTTTCAAAATATTTCATGGTTAAATGGTCCATTCTTTGTATCTGTTAACTATCATCGTCGTCCTCAGTTTGTTGCTGTTATAATAATAAATTAATAAGTATGGGTTTTGGTAATTGGAGAATTCGTTTGTTCACAATCTCCTATCACCCTTTACTCCACCTTAATGATGTTTGACGAAATGCTACCAAAGGTTGTAAAACTATTATGTCAAATTAAATCAAAATGATGCAAGTAAAATTGCTTTAAATGCTAATAATAAAACATAAAAACTCACAAAAAAATTTATAAATATGTATTCCTTTTGTTTCATCAGTTGTTCCCAAGAGCTAAGCCTTTCTTTTACTTAATACAATTCAGTTCCCACACACTCATCTACTACTAAACTCGAACATTTATTATTATATTAGTATTAATAACGCGATACATAATCGGGGTAGATAAAATCATCGGTACTTTATGCTCCAGGGTCAACTAATTTTAGTGTATAATTTACGCAAAAGCTTTTTGTATAATATCAACAATATTGTGGTTAAATGGTCCATTCTTTGTATCTGTTAACTATCATCGTCGTCCTCAGTTTGTTGCTGTTATAATAATAAATTAATAAGTATGGGTTTTGGTAATTGGAGAATTCGTTTGTTCACAATCTCCTATCACCCTTTACTCCACCTTAATGATGTTTGACGAAATGCTACCAAAGGTTGTAAAACTATTATGTCAAATTAAATCAAAATGATGCAAGTAAAATTGCTTTAAATGCTAATAATAAAACATAAAAACTCACAAAAAAATTTATAAATATGTATTCCTTTTGTTTCATCAGTTGTTCCCAAGAGCTAAGCCTTTCTTTTACTTAATACAATTCAGTTCCCACACACTCATCTACTACTAAACTCGAACATTTATTATTATATTAGTATTAATAACGCGATACATAATCGGGGTAGATAAAATCATCGGTACTTTATGCTCCAGGGTCAACTAATTTTAGTGTATAATTTACGCAAAAGCTTTTTGTATAATATCAACAATATTGATCAAGTTACTTTGCAATTATAAACCTTTAATTTTCCATTTTTATATTTATCCTTCCTTATTGCAGTGATCAACGAAGAATAACTTCTGGTCCTTGCAGAGGAAAATAATAGATAGTCAACGTTCTGATAAAATAAAACAATGATAGAATCATTATTTTTATTAAACGTTAATAAGCTTTTAAAAATAACATGATTAGTTAAGACTAAAGTTGGTTAACTAGTGGATGTTAATGAAGCATCGTCCGAAGGTTAATCGGAATACTTGTAGTATTATTGTAATTGTAAATGTAAGTCTGTTAAACAAGCTACTTAAGTTTTACAAAGCGAGTTTGCAATCAGCCAATAAATATAAACGAATAAACCAATCACAAGTAAATATAGAAGCCCTGAGCTTTGTAAAAGGGCATCTTTATTTATTTACAATTATCTGGTGCCATTGAGTGCGCTCACAGACTCGTCCAGGTGCAAAAGGGAGAAAACTAAAGTAAATTTGTAAACTGATTAATTGACAAGCACCGAATTATTTGCAAATAACTAACAAGAATAGCCAAAGTTATTAATCAACTGAAATGATATCACAATTTAACAAGACTCAAAAGATTTATTATTTCAAAACATTATTATAATTTAGCTTTAAAGAAACAAAATAAGGATAAAATAAAAAAGATAAATAAAGAGATAACGAATAAATTTATAGTGGAGATTAAATTATTCGTTGATTCTCTTCTTTTACTATTGTTACTAGAATTTAATGTTTATTGATTGATTAATTAATATTGTTAGTAATGGATAGTAATTTCCAATTAATTAATTAATAATGAAATTTTTATTCACCTTTGTTAACATTTAGAAAAAAGAGTTACAATCAAGATTATTTAATGAACTATTACTTGTATAACTTTTAAAGTCTTTAGATTTAGCAATCTCTTCATCCAATATTCTACTTGTATGATATGCACCTGGATGTGATTTGTATACTTGTTGCAAAGTACTACTACCACTACTAGTAGTATTACTATTACTTTCAAAAACTTCATTACGTTTATTATCAGCAAAATCATAAAGCTCTCTACTAGTTGGTCTTTTTGATGGGTCCACATCCCAACACCTCTGCATCATTTGTACATAATCATCAGGCATTCCTGGCAATATTGGTGGTCGTAAACCTTCACATATATCAAAAATTAAGTGATGATTATGAACTTTATCATCAAATGGTGGATGGCATGCAAATATTCCCACATTAACATCCTAACACTGTAAATATCTGTTTCTTTGCATTATCTGTGCCTCTAAGTAGTTCAGGTGCAACATATGACACAATTCCATGTATTTTATTTGATGAATTTTCATCAAATGGTCCACAATGGTGATTAACCGGTTAAAAAAATATCTTAACCACGGTTAACCATGGTTAAACGGTTAACGGTGCCAACCCCTAAAAATAATCAAACCAGAACTCAAACGCTCTAAATTCATACGGTTTGACAAACTCTTCAATTTAGTCCCAACAGCATCCTTATTGGAAGCAATGCATTGGGAAATATTGTTGGGAACTTAAAGGACAAAAACCTATTGAACATGCGTTGAGAGCAACTTTTTGTAAAATTTTCATTTTATTAATTAAAAAGTCAATTCGTATTAATATAAAATTAAAAAATTAAACAAAAAAAAATTTTTAAATTGGAAAAAGTCAATTCGTATTAATATAAAAATTAAATTTTTCAAATGAAAAATATTATTTAAGTTATATTACAGCCGCCGGAATCACCATCACAAACACGTACGCTTGCTTGTCGAGAGGCTTCATCATTTAATCTTCTTATTTCTGCTTCCATTGCTCTTTTTTGTTCTTCCTCTGCCCTTCTTTGTTGTTCCTTCTCTTCTCGAAATTTTCTATTTGCTTCATCCAATTTTCTTTTGGCTTCTCTTTGCATTTCTTCATTTAACTTTCTCATTTTAATTTCCGCTTCTTCTCTTTGTTTTGCCATTGCTTCTTTTTGCCTTGCCACTCTCTCTTGTTGTATCTTCAGATCTTCTTCAATGCTAACTACAAGTTTTTCTAATTTTTCTTTGTCAGTCATATAATTTCTAATTCTTTCATTTAATTGGCCTAAATTATCTGGTTTGTAAACTTCTCTACAAGCACTTAAATGCAATAGAATTCTTTTTCTAGATTCTTCCCTGATTATTTTGTTGGTTTCTTTAGCACGACCAACTAATGGTGGATTATCTATATGTATAACCTTTCTACATGCTCTAATTACTGTTGAAAGATCTTGGTTTTCATTAATCATTTGTCGTTTATCATTTTCACACTCGTCGGCATCTTCAAATTCAGGAAAATTAGTTCGTACAATGGTAGTATAATTGACAACATTATTGTCAAAAATAATGGTTCTTAATAAACCATAAACGTCCATTTCTTCTTTGGTAAATCTTCCACTTGTGACAAATAGTATTTGACTTAACCCGTTTTTGATAGAATGAAAAGCTTCTGCCAGTTTATAAAGAACTTCTTGTTGAGTTAATCTTGTATCACCAAGACCAACTGTATCAATGAGTTTAAACAACATCCCATCAATTAAAAAATCTCGAACATTGGCATCTCTAGTTTCACTGGTAGAACCCGAACTTTCTTTAAATTCGTTTGTATTGCTTATTACGTTCGCTACGGTGGATTTTCCGCTTCCTGTTCTACCAATTAATAATATTGTTTGATTTTGCATTTTTGATTCTTTCGTAAAAAAATAATTTGTAAATAATCGATCGCTATATTTATATCTCTCGTTATCAGTAATATCAATCACTAATTATTGTTATCCATTTTTATGTTAAAATGGTACGGTAACAAATATGTTTGCATTAACTATTCATGTCGCGAAAATCTTTACAAATTAAGAAATAATAGAATATTTACTGTAATAGAATACAATAACGATAGAAATACTTGCACCCTATTTATTATTTAAATTTCCAAAAACTGTAATAATAACATTGATGATGATTACTATTTATTATTAAATAAAATGAAAACAAAACAAAGATATTTATTGACTACTGTAATGATCTTTATTGTAAATAATAAATGAACATTTACGTCCTCCAAACTATTATCAAACCGGTTAAATCATAGATTGGTCTTGCCAAAACAACAGCAGCAAAAGATAATCTAAAATGGTACAATAACAAATTATGTTTGCATTAACTATTTATGTTGCGAAAATCTTTACAAATTAAGAAATAATAGAATATTTACTGTAATAGAATACAATAATTTGCTCATTTTAAATTTCCAAAAACTGTAATAATAACAATGATGATGATGGAAATACTTACTATTTATTATTAAATAAAATGAAAAACAATATTTTTTCAAATACAATGAATGGTATTTATTGACTGTAATGATCTTTATTGTAAATAATAAATAAACACTTACGTACTACAAACTATTAACAAACCGGTTAAATCATAGATTGGTCTTACCAAAACAACAACAACAAAGATAATCAAGAAATATTTGAATTGGTTCAGTTGATTCTTGTCAGTTTAAACTTTTTTCTTCAAATTGTATGGTGCAGTACTTATAAAAAATTGATAGCAAATTTTGGTTTTTTTTAAATTAAGGAAGGACATTTATAAAAAATTATAGTAACCCAATTATTATTTTTTTTTTTTGGTTATTCTTCGCGATCAGTAATCTCAGCCGGCTAAGTCGACTTGCTTAAAATGATCTATTTTTCTACATGTATACATACATACATTATCTAAAATTTATATACCATAATGACGACGAAGTTGCTCGCCGGCTTTGTGTTTTTATTCTCAAATTAAAATGTATTTATTATTATTATTCATGAAATTATAAAAATTAAAACCATTTAAATACACAAGCTAAACTATCTAGAGTTTCACCGACTAGTTGAAAAATACCGCATTTTTTCTCGACATGTTCTCTTGACTTTTGAGCGATTTGGTATTTTAAATTTTTTATTTCTTCTTGTGTTGCTCTTTTTTGTACTTCTATCGCCCTTCTTTGTTCTTCCATTTCTCTTTGAAATCTTCTATCTGCTTCATCTAATCGTCTTATGATTTCTCTTTGCATTCCTTCATCTAAATTTTTCATCTTAACTTTTCTTTGTCTTGACATTTCTTCTTGTTGTCTTGCAATTTTCTCTTGTTGTATCCTCAAATCTTCTTCCATCCTACCTACAAGTTTTTCTAACATTTCTTTTTCAGTCATATAATTTCCGATTCTTTCGTTTAACTGATCCAAATTTTCTGGTCTATAAACTTCTCTACAAGCACTTAAATGTAATAAAATTCTTTTTCTTGATTCGTTCCTGGTTGTTCTGTTGGTCTCTTTAGCACGACCGATCAATGGTGGATTATCTAGATGTAGAACCTTTCTACATGCTCTAATTACTGCTGCAATATCTTCATTTTCATTAATCATTTTTCTTTTATCATTTTCACACTTGTTAACATCTTCAAATTCGGGAAAATTAGTTCGTACAATGGTAGTATACTTGATAACATTATCGTCAAAAATGACGGATCTTAACAAGTTGTAAGATTCCACTTCTTCTTTGGTGAATCTTCCGCTTGTAACAAATAATATTTGATTTAACCCGTTTTTGATGGAATGAGCGGCTTCTGCCAATTTATAAAGAACTTGTTGTGTAGTTAGTTTTGTATCGCCAAGACCGACTGTATCAATGAGTTTAAATGATTCTCCATCAATTAAAAATTCTCGAATATTAACATTCCTGGTTTCGCTAGTAGAACCTGAGCTTTCTTTAAATCCTTCAGTGTTGCTGATTACATTTGCTAACGCGGATTTCCCATTTCCTGTCCTGCCAATTAATAATATTGTTCGCATTTTTGATTTTTGATTCTTGCGCAAAAAAACAATTTGCAAATGAATAAGTCATATTTATATATCTCGTTATCGATAACATCGATCATTACGTCTATTTTTATGTTTAAATGGCACAGTAACGGATAAAGATTTTTAATTTCTCCATATTTGATTAACGTTGGCGTTTTTTCATATATGAAGATCACTAATTAAAGAAACAATAAAAAAGAGTCGATGCTTCAGGAAAACCGGTTATATACATTTACTATGATTGGTACATATTCGCTCGCAGTAAACTAATTACAAAAAAAGATTCTTTGGAAAATGAAATCAAACATACACTCTCTAGGCAAAAGTTTCAGCCACCACAAATCAAATAATTCCGAAAAAACGTACATTAAAAATTATGCAGTAGAATTTAAGGTTACTGTCAAGTCTAGGAAAATAACAATCAAAAAAAATAAAAATTCGTTTTTTTAAAAATGATTTAATCCTACGTTGTCCATTAATTAAAGGCTTAGATACAGGAACACGAGAATAATATTTAAATCATGTAAAATTCTTCTACTAGTTTTAGTTGAAGCCTGTGAACCTGTAATTGCATTGAATTGGTCTTTTATTTGCTTGGCAGATTTACTATTTTCTTTTTTTTTTCAACTCATTCTTGTGATCAGCATCTGAAAGTTTAGCACGTCCCGCTTCTTGGTAACTCTTCATCACTATCTCTCTCCTTACAATTGTTCTTGCAAAGCCAAATGTTTTAGAAATATGTGAAATGGTATTACTGCCTTTGTAAAGTCCAATTATTTGTCCATGTTCAGATTCTTTTTCAATTTTATTAATTTTTTAAAAA
>CAUDNR010004302.1:0-50012 GCA_958430865.1 Entrophospora sp. SA101 | reverse complement strand
TTTTATTATTCTTTGTATTTTTTTTTTTCGCAATAAAAATTACGTGGATCAAAAAATTTTTTTTTCTTTGCAATAAAAATTATGTAGATTGACTTTTTTTTTAAAAACAAAGATTTTTCGGTTTCAATTGCAACCTGTTTTATAAAGTGGAACATTTGCCGTATGACACAATTTTTGCTAAATATGGTGAAAACGTTGATTGTGCCAAAAACTGAAAATACCAGGCACGGCTAGACACAAAAGAAGACAATCGGTGAGAAAACTGCATGAAGTCACACAACTTGCGAGTTTTGGAAGGAGATCATGACATGGCAAATGTTAAAATCTTTTTTCTTTGTTAATAATATATATATATAATCATTTTTTTTTGAACCAATTTTTAAGCCCATCAATGTTAACCTGGGGAAATGGCATAGATTTAGCTTGTTCTTTTAATCTTTAGAAAAGACTCTTCTCTGCAAGAGTATTATTTACACTGATGTTTATTATGTTTGCTTCAATTAACCTGTTCCAATAAGATTAGTTTATTAAAATTATTGGTTTTGTAATCATTGTTGAAATTATTTTATTACATTTTTCATCTAATTAATCATCAGACAAATCATCATTTATTAATTCATTGTGATTGATTTTTGAACAACAATTCTTACAGATGTTAGAAGTACTTTCTTTTATTTGACGTAAAAAATTTAATTGTTCTTGAGGAGAAGGTGCCAATTCAATGGAATCTCTACGAAATCCAATTGTATTTTTTTTCACTCTGAGATGGCAAATGTTAAAATCTTTTTTCTTTGTTAATAATATATATATATAATCATTTTTTTTTGAACCAATTTTTAAGCCCATCAATGTTAACCTGGGGAAATGGCATAGATTTAGCTTGTTCTTTTAATCTTTAGAAAAGACTCTTCTCTGCAAGAGTATTATTTACACTGATGTTTATTATGTTTGCTTCAATTAACCTGTTCCAATAAGATTAGTTTATTAAAATTATTGGTTTTGTAATCATTGTTGAAATTATTTTATTACATTTTTCATCTAATTAATCATCAGACAAATCATCATTTATTAATTCATTGTGATTGATTTTTGAACAACAATTCTTACAGATGTTAGAAGTACTTTCTTTTATTTGACGTAAAAAATTTAATTGTTCTTGAGGAGAAGGTGCCAATTCAATGGAATCTCTACGAAATCCAATTGTATTTTTTTTCACTCTGAGATTAAAAATTTTAAAGTTAGCACGCACAATTGTAACAACTGCTAATTTTTTCATGCTAATATAGTTAGTTATAAATATTTCAACCATTGGAGGAAAGTAACTTTTTGTGAATTTCTATCTTGCCTTAGAAAATTAGGTAGCAAATGTCAGAATACCTGTGTGATTTCACTCTCATCATCTTCTCCCAAATTATAATACACATCTTCATTTTCATTTTTATTGGTTTTGATCTGTGTGCATATCAACAATGTAAGTTTTGAGAAACGAAATTAATGTAGATTATGTAGACTAATTATTATATATGCCAACCTTTTTGGCCATCTCAGTAGTAACTGAATTTGTGTCCTCAAAATCTAAGGTGCTATCATGAGAGCACTTATCATACACTAATTTCAGGACCTGGTCATTGTAATTGGTAAAGATTTTTTGTGATTGAAATTTGCTCACCCCACCCAACAATTCAAGACTTTCTGTATCAAGAATATTCTTTAGCCTAAGCTATTATGATGATTATAGGCATTTCCTTCAGAAGGATTCATTTACAAGCCCAAAAACCAGTAGTATTCACTCATAGCCTACCTGTTTCCTATCCGATATCACCTCAGACCAAAAATAGCACAAGGTAGAGTCAGCATGTTCTGAATTCACCTTTTGAAATATATTAGACTGTTAGAAGGTTACATTCTTAACTGTTTTAATATCTCAATCATCCAAACAGAAACAAAACAAAGCGAGATGCGAAGATGGGGATCAGGAAGATTACTGGTACTTCAGATCTGGTAGATAACGAATCAAAAGCTTCCACCATCAACAATTGGGTCAGAAAGATTGCTGATACTCCAGATCCAGTGGATAACAAATATGAAGCTCACTTTTCACTAATTAAATTAAAATAATATTAACATCTTTTTTACAATATTATTTAACATTGGGCTTAGTGCATTCACTTCCTGCAGAAATCTTCTAGACCACACACCACCAAGACCACTCCAATCATCTACAAATGGTGGCACATCGACGATAACAGCACGGTTTAGTTCAAAAAATTTTAAGTATGATCAATGTTTAGAATTCAGTTTTTTTCCAAGTAGTTATGAGAGCTATCAAGGAAGATATATAATTAGTCTCTATCTTATTGTTGTTTGAACTGGTGATTATTGCATTTACCTGAGTGACCAGTGGATATTTCATCATTGGTTTTAGTACTATTGTTAGAATTAGACATGACCTATTATATAGGTTTTTTTTAAAAAAAAAAATTTCTGATAGTGGAAGTTTGTTGTTACACGAAATGTTATATTGCTCCTAAAACTTCACCAGGGCTCGGACAATTATAATTGAACTGGTATTGAGAAAAGTGGGTAGTGATCTCGTTAAAACACCAGTCAGATCTTCAAGCATTTACATAATAAAAATTAGAAAAAAACTACATTGAATTGTTAATGAATATTTTGACTTTTTAATATTTTTGGTGATGATCACCATTAGCTAGAGGTTTTATTTTCAAGAACTGGTTTTAATTACCTTCTCAAATCAGAACCAGTTTTAAACCGAATTTAATAACATCAAACGAAAGCAAAAGTTATTTAATTATTTGCTTCTTCCAATTTATTTTACACCTCACTAATGATATAGTAGGTAAAAAAATATATAAATGGGTACTTGCTATTGTAGATATCGCCAGTAGATTTAAATATGCTATTTCACTCACTTCTAAAAATAGTTCAGAAGTTGCTAAAGTTTTTAAGAAAATTTATGAAAATCCTCTTACCTGGCCTAAATTGCTCCAGGTAGATGGTGGCAGAGAGTTTATGGGCGAAACTTCAAGATTAATGCAAGAAAATAATGTCACAATTCGAGTAATTGGTCTATATTCCCATTCGGGACTCACAATCATGGAAAGATTTAATAAAACACTTGCAGTGATATTATATAAAGTCCCAATATGCTGTCGAATCTATACCTTCAAACCCAAAATTAATTAGAGCATGGGTTAAGCATTTACCAAAAGTTCTAGATTACCTAAAAAATGTCTTATTAGAGCTCCGGGTTCTTCGAAATAGGACTGGCCCCTATAAAAGCCATCAGCTTGGAAAGAGTGGAATCTATATCAAGCCCTAGCTTATGCTAAGAAACGTGGTGAAAGTTGTCCTGAAAAAACCGGTCGAATTAATGATCAGGAAGTATTTTCTGGTCTTGCAAGATTCATCAGTGGGAGCATTAGCCAATTGTAGCAAAATACTAATACCCATTAAATATAGGGTCCGTTTAAACCTTTAAAATAATTACTATTAAACTATTTTATAAGTTCTTTATTAGTGCTTTGATACACATCATGATGTTGTTATTTTATATATCATAAAAATTGTGCTCAAGTTGAGCAATTAAATTTTCATTAGGCTTTTGACATGGACTCTGACCTTTATTCGAAAAAATTACTAACTTGAAAAACTACATGAATATATTCTTTTACTAAAATACAATTTCATAAGATAAAACAATTCTCTAAAACCTATGTTTAGATCCATATCCAAACCTTGTAGTCATCACTATTTCCAGTATGCTGAACAATTACCCTCTTTGCTGGTGGAGTACATGGTAAATATTTCTGATCAACTGGGAGTTGGATAGCGCCAGGCATGATTTCAAGAATATGGCACAATTCCTCATCACTATACCTTTGTCCATACTCTATTACCTTCTGTCACCCGCTCGTTTTCATGTGCAGTAAATTCACCATTGTCAAGTAAATTATAGAAAAATAAGAGGTTAAATTCGACCTCATCATCAAGATCAAACTTAACATCAGTGATGTGCTGAAAGGCAGTTTTTCTGAGGTATTCTGGTGTTGAAGAGGGCCACCTGAAGTTCTTACCCACATGAGCTACAAATGAGTTAGGAAACAAACATCAAAAACACGATGTATTGCAACTATGCTATTCATGTATACAAAGAAAATTATGAACTTTACCAAGAAACCTTTGTGCTTGATCAAGGTCATAACGGTTGTCTCATTTGAGAAGACTTTGGAGTGTTTCAGGTGGATTTTGTTCCTGAATTGCATTAAATAAAATGAAAAGTCTAAAGAGACATTGATCAGTATATATGGTTTTCACAAAATATGTATTTATTTTACTTATTAAAGAACATACCCAGAAAAGGGAATCCAAATAGGTGAGAACACGAGTATAAATGGAAATACAAAAATAATAAAGAGCAATTCATTTTTTGCATTTTAGTTAATACAAGTCGTATTTGGAATATATATTTCTTTTTATAAAGTATACTTACTATCTTGTGTAGAAGAAATTCGAAAATCATGGAAATTTTGTATGCATAATCACCTGTGTTACCTATTATTACCTCATGATACATTTCTTAGCATAGTGGAAGTTGTTGTTACGCGAAACGTTATATAGAACCCATTGCTCCTGAAACTTCACCAGTATATAGTTGTTAGTTACCTCTCTAAATTGGAGATCAAGTTCAGATCCAATTTATCACTTACTTTTTTATTGCCAGAATGTTTTCCGTGTATTGTAAAGTTACACTGCACGATATGTGTAATTTTTTTTATTCGTGCTAAATCGTTAAATTAAAATAAATAAATAAATTTTTTGCTAAATGATAATATGGTTGACTAATTTTGATGCTCCGATCGAATCGTGTGTTTTTGTATGATTTCGTGCTCACGTAGTGTAAAACTTGATTGCTTGAAGATGCCATGGCTGAATGTGGAAGTTGAGTTCCGTGCGCTGAAATAGTCTGAGAGGAATTTTTCTATGAAAGAAAAAATGAAAAAAAAAATGGTGACGGCTGTCTTATTTATATGTTCTGAATTTAATAAAATAGACTATTGTCTTGGCCCGAGTGATGTCTTTTTTTTTTGCATTTTGCGGCGAAGAAGACGCAAAGCCCAATTTAAAATGAATGAATTTTGTTCTCGCGTAGCAGAAGCTCACACTGTGAACTTGTTAATAATAGAAAAAAAGTGTGGTCGAAAAAAAAATTACGTAGATCTTTTTTTTTTTTTCAGAAAAATAAAAAAAATTATTTTTTTTGAAATTACCACTCATCGAAAACAAAAAATTCTTTCCTATATAAAAAAAATCCCAACACTCCGCATCATTTGCACATAATCATCAGGCATTTCAAGTAATATTGGTGGTCGTAAACCTTCACATATATCAAAAATTAAATGATGATTGTGAGCTCTATTGTCAAATGGTGGATAACCTGCAAATATTTCCCACAAAGAATTTTTCTGATCATGCTTCATGCTTTCATTGCAATGCTTTAAATTAGATTGTAAGGAGAAGCAACGCAAGAAATGCAAAACATTTGCCGTATGACAAATTTTTGCAAAATATTAATATAGTGAAAACGTTGATCGCGCCAAAAACAGAGACGTAAAAGAGACAATCGGCAAAAACCCAGCACGACTTACAGTTTTTGGCAGGAGATCGTGACACGGCAGCCTTTTCTTTTGTGTTCAAATAATGTAACCAACCACTCTATTCATTAAACACAAAACCAAATTTTATTTTTTATTTTTTTTATATAATGTTATATGGTAAATTATTATCGTCATTATCACCAGAAAAAAGGGAATTTGTAAATAAAATTTATAATGGAATGCATAACGATGCAGTAATTAATTCTGATGAAAAAAGTAGAAAAGATTATTTTTTTTCATTAGTCCAAAAAAACAAAGAGCTTTCTGAAAATGAAAAAGAATATTATAAAGAAAAATTTATTTATGAATTTGAATTAAATAATGCAAAAAATAAAAAAGGAAAACCGAAAGAGTGTAGCAAGTGTAAATTGACAAGATACTCTGATAGGTTCTGTGAAGGTTGTATTAGTTTACAATTACGGAGTCTTTTCACCATTTGGACATCTGGAAATAACATAATTGATGATTTTATTCAACAATGTCAAATGAAATCATCTTTACCAGACTATATTTTGGAATGGATACCTTTTGAGCAATTTGATGATATAAAAAAGTTAACTGAAGGTGGATTTAGTTCAATTTACACTGCTGCATGGACAAGAGGACAAATAAATGATTACAATGAAAATAAAAAAATTTTTAGTTATTTTGGAAGACAAAAAGTAGTATTAAAAAGTTTAAACAATTCAAATAATCCAGGAAAACATTTTTTTGATGAGGTTGGTAGTTGTCATTTAAAACCAAAATAAACAATACCATGTTATATAATACTAATTGATTTTATATTTATTTTAGGCAATAAATTATTGTAAAATTAAATCAACATCAATTGTTAGATGTTATGGTGTAACCAAATTCCCAGATAATGGAAATTATGCAATAGTTTTAACTTATTTATCTGAAGGAAATTTAAGGAATTATTTACGAAAAAATCATTTAAATTTAACATTAAAAGACAGAATTACAATCTTTTATTATTTATGTATTGCATTATATTGGATACATGAAAAGGATTTAATCCATTGTGATTTACATAGTGGTAATATATTAATAAGTGGAGGCGGTTGTTATATTACAGATTTGGGATTATGTGGACCAGTTGATGAAAAATCATCAAATAAAGTCTATGGGATTATATCATATGTTGCACCTGAGCTACTTAGAGGCAAAAAGAACACAAAAGAAACAGATATCTATAGTGTTGGGATGTTAATGTGGGAAATATTTGCAGGTCATCCACCATTTGATGATAGAGCTCACAATCATCGTTTGATTTTTGATATATGTGAAGGTTTACGACCACCAATATTACCTGAAATGCCTGATGATTATGTGCAAATGATGCAGAGGTGTTGGGATGTGGATCCATCAAAAAGACCAACTAGTAGAGAACTTTATGATTTAGCTGATGAAATATCAAAAGAAATTTATGATAATAATAATGATAATAATAGTGTTGGAAGTAGTATCAATAGTAGTAATAATAATAGTAATAATAGTTTGTTAAAAAGATTTAATGATAGCAGCAGCAGTGGTGGTGGTAGTAATTCGCAACAAGTACACAAATCACATCCAAATGCATATCATACGAGTAGAATATTAGATGAAGAGATTGCTAAATCTAAAATCTTAAGTAATGATAGTTCATTAAATAGTCTTGGTTTTAACTCTCTTCTCTTAAATGCTGAAGGTGAATAAAAATTTCATTATTAATTAATCAGAAATTATTATTAATTAGATTCTAGTAATAGTAGTAAAAGGAAGAATTGATGAACAATTAATATAAATTTATCTATTATAGTTATATATCTTTTTATTTTATCCTTATTTCGTTTTTAAAGCTAAATTATTTTGAAATAATAAATTTTTTACTGATAAATAAAGTTGCCATTTTACATAACTAAAGGGCTTCTATAAAGTTCCTTTTACTCACTTGTGATCGATTTATTTCAATCGTTTACATTTATTTATTGGCTGATTGCAAACTCGCTTTTGTTTATTTGCGAAACAATTTAAGTAGCTTGTCTAACGATCACGACAATACTACAGTATTTCCAATTAACCTTTTGACGATACGATACTTCACTATTTTAGCAACGTTAGTCCTAATTTTGCTTGCTTGCTCACTAAAGCAAATAAAATGCGGCCTTTTATCAAAGTTCCATAATTGTTACCTTTTACCAAGACACTAACTACACTTGTTGCTTTTATCAAGCACTTCAAACAAAGAAAATAGAAACAACGTTTTTATTTTTATTTTTATTTTTATTTATTAGAATGTTAATCACCTATTATGTTCCTCTGTGAAGATCAGAAGTTATTTCCTCCCTAATTAATATTATTATTGCAAAGTAACTTCCATAATTATTTTATTTACAAGTAATTATAAAAAGTTTTTGCGTAAAATTTTCGTTTGATAATAATCTTCCAAGTATGATTTTATCGAACCCGATCATATTAATATTAATGTAGTAAATGAGTGTGTGTATGGGAACTGGATTTGTATTCAGTAAAAGAAAAATTTAGCACAACCGATGAATATAGAAATAAAAAATTGAAGAGAATGTATATTTATATGTGAGCTTTTTTATATTTTATTAGCAATTTTACTTATCAAGGTTTTACTTATGTAATTTTTGAGTTAACGACTGTGAATTTGACGTAATAATTTTACAACAAGATGTCATATTAAAGTATGTGAATTTTTACCATTATTTTCAGAATAAAATTACAATCATATGATTTCAGATAATAGATATGACATTTTTCTACGAAGGGATTTTTAATTATTCGCAAATTAAAAAAAATTTAAGCTATTTTGTAAACCTTTGGTTCCGGGAACTAATTTGCCAATTGGCGGACTAAAACCCAAAGTTTCTGCGGCAATGGAAAAAGGAATTAATCGTCTAATGCTTTCTAAATATCAATCTTCACCTAATCTTTTATCCGAATAGCAGAGGGGAGTGAGATGAACGGGAAGCTGAGCGGAGACAATAACAAAATCTATTACGAGGAAAAATGAAGAGAGTTGGTTGAAGATTATCAACAAGTAGTTTCGCCCGAAGTAAAAGCCAAAACGCTGGTTTATTTTGCCGAACATCCGGAAAGCTTTATTTATTCCAGTTATTTGATATTTGCTTTTTATCATACAGGGCTTCAACACTGCAACGTATAATATTTGAACTCCATCACTACTGGTTCAAACGATCGTACTGGTATATTACAAAGAACCCACAGACATAATAAGGTAACCAGCCTCTTAATGAGAAGATCCCTTTTCAAGCATGATTCTCGAGCCTAGAATGCCTTCATCGGTAAATATTTTCACTGTCCCTTTCGCAATCGTTTTGAGCATTTACGTCTGGGTTCTTTACCCAAAACCCCCTGTATTCCACTTAACAGGCCTATAATTGTAATATATATTTAAGTTCTTTGCTTATCCCTTAAACTAACTAATAAATTCCGTATTTTTTATTGGACACGAGATTCAAATTTAAATGTAGCACAAAAAATCGATCTTTTCGCTTCTGCACGTTTGTGCACGTGTGTGAAGCACAAATGTTATGCTTCGAGAACGCGTGTACCTTTTTTCTGTTTTATCATAAAATCAATCATGGCCGTTTGTAAAGGAAAAAATTTTGAGCCCGACATTAAAAAAGCAATTGGGCCACCATAAAATAAGTCTTGTAAGGACCGAATGAGTATTTTTTGTTGAGTTATTATGTACCTGAAGTTACTCTGCTACTAGGGTTTAAAAGAAATGAAATTGAAAGCACTCCGTGGCCATAACTTGTGACAGTTACCAGTTAGGTAACCAGACCTAATGTATGGTGGACGACCTGATTATGAACATTCTTTCTTTCATCCGAAAAGCCGCTGGCTGGAGTGTCAGGGATAGGATATATGAAAAAATTTAAAAGCACATAATGGTCGTAACTTGTTGGACAACTTGTTATGAACGTTTATTTTGCTTCTTGATAATGATGAAACAAAACTTATTTTTTTTATATTTTATTATTTTCTAGACATTCCGGGGATGGAGGAATTGACTTAATAGGAGCGTTTGTTTATGAGGGTGAAAGATATGTCCTAGTTGTCCAATGCAAAGTAATCATGTTATTTAATATGAATATATATATAATTAAATATATTATTAATGTTTTTTTTTTTAATTTATAGCACTGCAAAACCTTCTCTATAGCTGTTTGCGAATTAAAAGGTGTAATGGCTGTATACCCATATTATACCTCAATTGGTATATTAGTCATTAATTCCGAACACCAAATAAGTAATCAAATGAGAACAGAAGCTAAGTTGGCATCATATAATATCATCGTATCAGATGAAAATAGCATATATGATGACCTAATTGGCTTCCTTGAAGATCTACGAAATAAAAAAGCTCTCAGACATTTAAAAGAAAAAGAGGCTTTGAGGGAAAAGGTGAGAGAAGAGATAGAAGAAGAGATAGAGAAAGAAGTGAGAATAAAGTATATTAATTTTTTTTTTGTTCCAATAGTAATTTTTTTTCCTTCAGACCTTTAATCTCCAGAGGACTGCCATTTAGAATACATGCTTTTAAAAAAAATTGATCTTCTGATTCTTTAGTTGGTGAAGAAGAAGAAGACGATTTTAAAGACAATAATTTTAAAGAATGTGACAACGATTCTGAAGGAGACGACGATTCTGAAGTTGTTGAAGGAGTTGAACATTAATTTAAATCAAAAAAATATTTATTTTTTAATTATCATCATTTTATTATTTTAATATTTTCTTTATTATTATTATTATTATCTTATTTTTTTTTTTTATATAAATATATTTTTATAAAATTAATTGGGCAGATTTAATTTATTATATTTCTGGTGTATGAAAATCCGTAAAACAATTTCTATTATCCTTGAAACAACATAGTAATAGTAATAGTGGAACTTTACAGTACATAAACTACAGATTTTAGGTTAAAAATAAAATAAGATACTTGTACCTATTTGGATTCATGTAGACTAAAATTACAAATAAAATTGATATTCCAATTCTTGATATTGTCTAGGTTAATATGTGCTTTTGACTACATTCACTGTTTTGTTCACGTCAGAGACTGCGGCAACATTATTCCACAGCTACGTATCGAAGTATGATTAATAAAATAAGAAGACTCAGTAAAGCACGAATGGCCAAATGCGGAGGACGTACCCAAAAAAACGTGCACCCAATTCAGTGGACATACCCAACAAGGATTGCAAGAGCCTGGCAAAAAAGTCCCATCTATGTTGTTTCACTGAACTGAGCACTTATCAAAACTCATCTGGTATTGTAAAATCAACTTACCATCTTCCTATTCGAAAGCTTTTGTGTATAGTTGAGAAGTTCTAAAGAAGCCTTTTGATCGTTATTTATTGTTTGTAAAGTCTTATAAATGTTTGGTGAGATGATGAATCTTTATCTATGAAATTGTTATTGTCAATTGCCCAGATAACAAAATATTGGAGCGATCAGATCTCATAAGAATAAATCTCAAAATATCTGGTCTGGGAAAGTTTCCACGTCTTGATCTTTCTAATGGAATGACATCTGATGTCTGTAAAGAAAGTGACTGAATAAGGCCGGCCATATAATAATAATGCAGATACGGATTCTGACTTAGATTTTATAAGTATTAGAGATTGCAAAATTATGTTCCTTAAGGCTCTTAATTAGGTTTACATTTGCTTTAAGTTCATCTTTGGTCAAAAGAAGAAAGGTATTATTGTTATATCCCATTACAAAAAAATTGTCGCAAAAAATAATTGGTCGATCATTTCTGACCAATATCTTCAAAAAATTTTTTCTTCCTGATATAATAATTATTGTAATGTCTATATACCCACTTTACAAGGATCTATTTCCACCAACCGGTGTCGAGGAAGTTGTTTGTGCTTCTTTTACTTCGCCTACTGACATTAATTTAATAGTTGCACGTTCATCGATCTTACAAATATATAGATTTGTTGAGCAAGCTGAAGTTACAAAAGAGGAAGAAACAGCCATGGAAGAGGATGTTAACTTGGTAAATGTGTTTGGTAAAGATGATGATCAGGTAGGCTGGAGACTTTTAATTGATGAATAATATTTTTCAAAAAGGATATATATATAATGATTTTTTTTAATTCAAGTCTTTATATTATCAAAATATATTTGAATAAAATGAGAAAATTCATCAAGTTAATATTTAAATATATTTAGTGTAAAATTATTTAATAGAAGTTTATTTATTTATTTTGAAAATATATACATGATATTATATATATGTAATGTTTTCTTTATTTTTCTGTGATAAAAAATTAACTACATGTACAAAATAAAAATATGACATATAGAATTTCATATTTCCTACACTCAAACCAGCTGCAAATCTTTTGTACATGACTGCTCGCCTTGAATTAATTATTCAATATAAGCTCCATGGAAATATAACATCTATGGGTGTTGTTCAAACGATTTCATCTGGTGCAAATGGTATGGATAGTCTATTAATAAGTTTCAAGGATGCAAAGGTTTGTAGTCTTTAAATAAAAATCAAAATTAACAAATAACTATATGTATATATAGCAAGAGATGACAATAATTTTCATGTTTTGATAGTTATCACTTTTGGAGTTTTCTTTGGCAACAAATAGTATTGTCACAGTATCAATCCACTATTATGAACGTGAGGAATTCAAGGTATTAAACTATTGAGGGTGGGTGGGTTGTGATTTGAATTTACTTGATTTTTCATGATTAAAGATGATTGTAACATGTACACAAAAATACACAATATTTTAGTTGGAATTTCTTTCAAATCCATTTCCTACCAAAGTCAAAGTTGATTCATCAAGTAGTTGTGCAGTTTTACATTTTTATGGTGATAAGCTGGCAATCTTGCCATTTCGTCAAGAAGCTTTGAATTTAGATGAAGAAGATGCTGCAATGTAAATATTATTTTTAATTTAATAACCAATTTATTTATAAAGTGGTACAAATAGTAACAAAATCATTTTATTTTTCTGAAAATTTGAAAAGCAAGTGGCCATATGTACCAAGTTTTGTTGTTGAATTATCATCAATACAGTCAAAAATTAAAAATATTATAGACATGAATTTTTTGAATGATTATTATGAACCAACTTTGGCAATACTTTTTGAACCTTGCCAAACTTGGCCCGGGTAAGAGATCTTTTAAATAGTTTAATAATATTGTAATAAATAATTTATTGGCTTATTATATTATTAACAATTAAAAACTTTTTATTTTAGGAAATTAAATTCACAAAAAGACACTTGTTCTCTTATTGTCATATCACTTGATATTGCACAGAAAAAATATCCAATAATATATTCAATGGACAACTTGCCACATTCTTGTGTAAAGACAGTTCCAGTTCCAAAACCTATAGGCGGTATACTTATAATAACAGCTAATGCATTAATTCATGTAATTAAAAATTCACCAGGAATAGGTGTTTCTGTTAATGGTTATGCATCATCAACAACAGATTTTCCGCTTGATAGTTCATTTGAGCATTTGGGGATTACCTTAGAAGGCTGTAAACATGTCTTTTTGACAACTGACGAAATATTACTTGCTTTGAGAAATGGTGATTTATACCTTGCAAAGTTAATAAAGGATGGAAGATCAGTCTCAAAAATTAGTTTGGAAAAGGTTGGCAATGATACATTGCCATCATGCGCATGTTACATTACAGATGGGTATTTTTTCCTAGGTTCAAGACTTGGAGATTCTCATCTGATTCAATATAAAACACTAAAGATTGAACCAAAATCCAATGGTGTTGTGAATGGCTTTGGTTATCAGTCAAGAAGGAATACATTAGATTTTGAAACAGGTAAATACTAAGTGATGGAAAATTTATTTGTTTTACATAAAATCAAAATAATTTAATGATTTGGTAAATAATTAATTATTGTAATATATTATAGAATTATATAATACTGATGTTATAAATAACACAATTAAAAATGATGACATTAGTAAAAATTCAAAATCTTCAACAAAAAAAGATTATATATTCACTTTGTGTGATACTCTTCTTAATGTTGGTCCAATTGTGGGAATGACATATGGTGAACTAGTATTTTCTGAAGTAATAAAAATATTTTTTCATATTTATCTGGACATTATAGGTTATAAACTTATTTAATAAAGTTATTATTATTTCAATAATATTGTAGGAAAAATCTCACATGCATAATATTAAAAAAGACTTGGAACTAGTGACTTGTTCTGGATATGGAAAAGGAGGGTCAATTTGCGTTTTTCATGTAATATTGGAAATTATATATTTTTTATCAAGATCACATTACAATGAAATGCATTAGTAAAAAGCATATTGAAAGATATATAAGTGTATTTATTCACAAATATATTATTATTACAGCATAATATAAATCCTGTTGTTTTTAGTTCTTTTGCTATGGATGGCTGTTTAAATATGTGGGCTATATCAAGTATTGATCCTATATTTGCAGGGATTCCTATGGACACTCCAGGTTTGCCAAATCATCTGCCTAGTATAGATTCTGAACAGTCATATGACAAATATCTTTTTATTTCTAAAAGCTTCAAGACAATGGTAATAAAAAAATTTTTTTTTTTTTGGCAAAATATTATATTAAATTTTTAGTAAGAACACTCAAATTATTTTTACCTTTTCATTTTGAATTATCGACTTTCTCTATTTTAATAGGTTTTGGCTTGTGGTGAAGAGTTACAAGAGCTTGAACATTCTGATTTTTATACAGAAGGACCCACTATAGAAGTTGGCTCATTATTAAATAATTCATTAATTTTACAAGTTCATCCATATGGTCTTAAACTTCTTAATTCTGGTATGATATATTTAAGAACAAGCCTTTGTTATAAAATAAATGATAATATATATATATATTGTGATGTTATTTCTTTATCACTTATTTCTCTCATTTTATTTATTTTAGACAGTAAACAAATAATCTCAATTGATAAAGATCCTGGAAATGGATTGATTGTTTTTGCAAGCATCGTGGATCCATATATATTGTTATTATATGATACTGGAATTGTAGATTTGATGAAGATAGATAATGACACAAAAGAAATCAATAGTTGTGAACTGCCATCGCATATTAATGTAATTTTAAAGATTATTTATATATTTTAAAAAAAATCTAACATTTTTCCTATTGCTATTTTATAGGAGCTTCCAATAGCCAATTGTTGTATATTCTATGATGAGTCAGATCTTTTTGCACTGGTTAAAGATGTTGAACCACTTAAAAAATTTAATGAATTCAATAACTTTACCAAAAAAAATAAACCAAGTACATCAATGCCAATTGATGATGAATTAGATGAACTTTTTAATGAGTCTAAAAGTAATGACGATGATTTATTAGAAGCTAATGATGAAATGGTTGATGATGATTTATTACAGGTTGTTGGTGAAGTAAATGAAGAGAATGTGAGTGGAGTTGTTAAGAATACTAAAAGAGAAAGTTATTGGTGTGTGATATATCGACAAGATGGCTCTTTGGAGGTATTTTTATATGACTATTTCTAGAATATGTACATACACATTATAACTATGTTCTTATATTAATAATATTTACGTTAATAGATTTATAAACTTCCCGAATTACAAGAAGTATTTCATTTTCCACATTTTGATATGACCCCAACTGTTCTTGTGGGATTTTTTACACGACAAAATATAAAGACACCAGGAAAAACGGCTGATATTCAAGAAATTTTATTAAAGAATCTTGGATTACACAAAAAGGACACATATCTTATAGTAATGATGTTCTTTTTAGAGTATGTTTATTATACACAATGTTTATTGATCATTATTTAAATAATATATATATATATATATGTATGTATGTATATGTATATTTGATTTTAGGCTCGGACCAGTGTCGGTGATATTATAATATATAAAGCATTTCGATATATTCCTGGCTCTGATATATTTGATCCTTTCCAAAAATCACAATCGCAAGGTGAATTATCCGATCATCTTGCAATAAGATTTTCACGAGTATCTCACGAGTACATTTCAAGAGAATCTATATACAGCGATATTCATGACAAACCTGTATCAAGTAAAAATAATCAACAAGATATTAATGAAATTGAAGAAGAACAAATAAAAAACAATTTAGAGTCACGTAAAGAACAACTTAGATTAAATAAACGAAGATTGATACCATTCTCAAACATTGCTGGATTTACAGGGGTATTTGTAACCGGTGCTAAACCTGTTTGGATAATTTGTGCCAATAATAATTTTTTGAGGTTGCATCCGATGAATGCTGATGGGGAAATAAAAAGTTTTACCCCATTCCACAATGTTCATTGCAAAAATGGATTTTTATATACTAATAATGAGGTATTTATTAAATGATAATATGTGTATTTTTTTGGAATTAGTGAATCTTATAAATATATTTATTATATATTATATATGGGAATTAGGATGACTGTAGGTTTTCTGAATTATCTAAAGAATTTTTATATGACATGGAATGGCCAGTAAGGAAAATCTCGCTTGGGAGATCGGTTCATGGTATTGAATATCATCCTGAAATGCAAGTATATGCACTAATGACATCTACACCAATTGAATTTCATATGAAAGATGAGAATGGAGTTCCAACAGATGTTGATGGGGGTAACTGATTATTACTTATTGCCATTATTTTAAAAACAAAGAACTTTAATTTCTACGTATATTTTATATCTAATGAATCGAGTGATATTCATATAAACAGATAGTTCACAATTTTTGCCAGAGACGCAAAATTTTACACTAGAGTTAATATCCCCAATCACATGGGAAACTGTGGACAAGTATGTGATAATCCTTTAAAAAGTATAAAATTAACTAAAATGACTGTATATTTATATAACTTTATTATTTATAGACATGATTTTCAAGAAGATGAACAAGGTCTTTGTATAAAATGTGTTAGTCTTCAAACAAAATCAACCTCCAGTGGCAGAAAACCTTTTATAGCTGTTGGCACAGGATTTTTCCGTGGGGAAGATGTGGGAATGAGAGGAAATGTAAGTCTATATATTTATATATTTATATATTATTCAAGTATATACAAATTAATCAAATTTTTCTCCAACATTTGAATTATTTGATTTAGATATATGTATTTGAAATTATTGAAGTTGTACCGGAACCTGATAATCCTCAAACAAATCATAAATTTAAATTACTTTGTGCTGAAGAAGTTAAAGGCTCCGTAACTACTATTTGTGATGTAAATGGATATTTATTAACATGTGTTGGGCCAAAGGTATTGAAATACATATTCTCTATTTAAAAAAAAAAAATTCAAAAATTCAAGTTAAAGATATTTACTTTTTTGATGTTTTAAAGATATTTATACGTGCCTTTGAAGATAATGATTGTCTTATTAGTGTTGCATTTATTGATATACAACTATATGCAAGTAATGTAGTATCAATTAAAGATTTTATACTATTGGGAGATGTATATAAAAGTGTATGGTTTCTTGGATTTCAGGTATGAGTTTATTGACGATTGAAAATTTTATTAACACCAAAATTTTATGTTAAATAATTATATTTTTCTTTATAGGAAGAACCAGCAAAATTGGTTTTAGTTGGCAAAGATTATAATTCTTTGGAAGTTAGTTGTTTAAGTTTTTTGATAGATGAGCCAGCACTATATTTTGTTGTAGCTGATATGGATAAAAATATTCATATGTTTCAATATGCTCCATATAGTAAGTTAGTTTTAATTTCTTTCTTTAAAAAAAATTTTTTACCCAACATATATATATTTGTAAAAAAAATTATCAAAATATATATAAATAATAAAAAAAATAAAATAATTGTTTGGAAAATTTTTAAAGATGTGCAATCTTTTGCTGGTCAAAAACTTATCCGCCGCGGTGATTTCCATGTTGGATCCCAAGTGAAAACAATGCTCACGTTACCTAAAAAAGAAGTTATACGTAAAGATCATGACTTTGATTTAGAATTTTCATCCAAGACTTCAGAAGAAATCGGTAGAAACAAACAACTTTGTTTATGTGGTAAATAAGAAAAAATTTGATAAAATAAGTAATAATAATTAAATAATAATAATATTTTTTTATTAAAAAATTCATGTTAGGAACACTTGACGGAAGTATTGGAATGATCACGCCGATAACAGAAAAAACTTATAAACGAATGCAACTTTTATATTCTCAAATGGTTAATGGAATACAACATCCAGCAGGCTTAAATCCAAAATCATTTAGGTATTCTTTTTTTGTTTTTGGTTTTTTTAATAGAAAATTTAAATTTAAAAATATTTTATTGTTAACTTTTGAATTAGATTACTACAATCAAAAATGCGATTAGCAATTAATCCATCAAAAGGAATATTGGACGGTGACCTCTTATTCCAATTTCCCAATCTTGCCTTACATAGGCAACGTGAGATGACAAAACAAATCGGTACAACGGTTGAAAGAATAATGGATGACTTGTTGGCAATTCAAGAATCTTATAATTATTTTTAAATAAATAAATAATTTATTTATTTTCTCAATATGAAGAATTTTCTCCATATGGAAATGATAATATTCCAAAACTATGCATTTCTAAATATAAATACTGCAATTATAACTTTTCGTATATAATACAATTATTTATATAATTACAAATTTTTTTGTTCTAGAGTAATTTGATAGATTAACGATCTAGAAATAAATCCCATTATGTTTCCAAAACAATATGAAAAAAAACTTCTAATAATTATAAGATTAAAATTGTTATTGAATTAATAATTATTTACATCTGACATTGATTATTTTTATTTGCCAAAGAAATGAAAGCTAACCTCAGGATATGATGCAATGAAAAATTATAGGAAATGGGTGGAGACTCTTCAATTTATTCGTTATTTGAATAGCCCTGTTAAAGCTTCTCCTATATTCAAGAAATTGCCCCCATAATCACCACGAGGCAGATGATCTCTGGCACAGGGAAAAATAGGATGAATTAATATAGTTAATTACAAAAATTAAGCCATCAGGATTATTACTTGAGCGATGCAACTAATAATAACATCAAATACATTGCGTAATCATCATGAATATTGCAATAGACACAAAAATTTGTCTTGGATGTGTATTATGAGTTTATTTAAATAATAAGCAGAAACAAATTATAAAGTCATTAAATCATGACCACGTTATATATTGGTGATGGCTAAATTTTTGACCACTGAAATCTTTATGTGACATAATGTTCACTTTGTTGCAGCATACACCATATTAGAATATACCTAGCATCTTCCTCAGTAGCAAAATCGCACTGTTCCAAAATTTTTCGATTATTTCTATCTTGGAGAGGGATTTTTGACTCTTCTTCTTCGCCGGCCCTATAAAAATAACATACGGAAAAACAGTACATGCATGAACTGTATTGTTTTCTGTACATTTTCCGTCGATAATTTTTTGTAGTTATCGATATTTGTGGTGGATCTTTAATGCCTTTTATGAACAAGTCAAAGTCGAGGTTTTTTTATAGATTTGAGAGGTTCTAATAACCACAATAACCTTCCCATATGGGGCGCGACAAGCAGAAAGGAACCAATTACAGTAGTATTGATCTTACCAAACTAAGTAACTAATCTGTCGATTTTTACTTAATTTGGTAAGATCAATACTGCCCATATTAGTTTTAACTTTAATTTTATTACAGCCTCTCTGCTCTAATTCAACATTTTCTTTTACCACAGCCTTTAATTAGTTCAAAATATTATTTATTAACAAACATACATCTTTATTTTTGCCACAGCCTCTAAGAAAAAAATATTCGTATTATACGGGAAATCACATACGTACAAAATAAGGATATAAATTTATATTGTTTTAGAACAGATAAGTTTTTATTCCGGCTCAACCAGCAACTAAAAACTAAAACTGAGGGATATAAACGAGGCTTGGATGCCCAACCAAAATTGAAATAATGCAAAAGTGGCTTGGGTACGAAATTCCTTTGGTTAGTATATTCACTTGATGATCATAACCATTTAGGAATTATACTCTTAAAACAAATTTAGAATTTCTTGTTAAAGAGTATGTTATATATATATATATATATATATACATAGATAGGGATACAATTTAAGATTTATTAAAAATGGTAAGACATCTGATACACAACAATCTTTTGGGTTAAAAATTTCCTTCCAATTTATTCATCATCACAGATATTATTTATCAATCCCATTTTTGATCTGGATGTGATTTATAATTATTATAAGCTTCATAATTGAAAAATGACAATTCTGTTTCATTCTCTTTTATAATAAAAATTTTCATTAAAATAAAAAAATATAATTCTTTAGATAATAAATATAATAAATAAATATATTCACTCACCAATATCATAAGAAATCAAAGTTTCATTCTCATTGTTTAATAACCATTCATCATGATCTGTATTTATAACTAAATTTTGATTCTAAATATAATTACAAATATAAATGTCACTATAGCTACAACTATAATTATCATCATTATCATAATTAGTTAATTACTTTGAATCCATGAGCTTTTGTATAAATCTTTAAAGTGTCTTTATTTTTATAAAAAAAAAAAATATAAAAAAAACAAAAATTATCAATTATTTAAATTCTAAAATAAAACTAGAATTTAATATATTTTGTTTAATTCAATACCATAAATCACGTTACGGAAAGGAGCAAATTTTGATGTAGTATTAATTTCTATAAAAAAAAATAAATAGAATAATAAATAGTTGAAAAAAGGTTTTTTGAAAAATAAGTAAAAAAAATAAATACTTTCGATTAAGATTTTTTTTAATTGAGAAACTGTTGTAGTTTCTAAATTTATATTTGATAAAACGATACTTTTAACAGTTCGATATTCAAAATTTTTTATCACTCTAATAGTTAAAGTGGAAGAAGTTGTTGGATTAAGTTTATTGGTTAAGGGATCATTTGTTGACATTTTCTCGGATAATTTTTTTAGTAGAAAAATGGTATTTTTTATCTATTTTGATTTTATTGGATAGATCGAATTAAAAAAAAAAATTAAAAAACACCATTTTTTCTGTATCAATAAAAATTATATAAAAATGTAAAAAAAAAGATGGAAGAATTCAAACTTCGTACTAAAAATCAAGAATTTCAGAAAAAAGAATATAGTAATATGATTGAAAAGTTGAACCTTCGCGTTTCAGATTCAAATAAACAACGATTGGAAGAATTACAAATTGTTCAAAATGACAACAAGCAACTCTTGACAAAATTGAACAACATTGAGAAACAAAACAAAAAGCTTGAAGACAAATGTTTGAAGTATCAGCAAGAAAAAAACCAAGCAGAAGCAACCAAAAGATTATTGATAAATGAAAGCAATAGAAGAAAAATTGATAATATTCAATTAAAAGGCGAAGTTACAAGGTTGGAGAATTGCAAGACAACTTTAGATTTAAATTTCAAAGTATTAGATTCAATCAATAGACAATTATTGAGAGATAATGCCATTTTTGAATCTCAATGCAACACTTATGAAAATATAATTGAGGAGCTTGAGGAAACAAATGGAGAGCTAATAAACGAAAATGATAATCAAAGGTGCAAGCTTAATGATCAAGACATATCTTCCTTACAAAATTTTTCGAATCAGTTATTAGGAAATATTTCATGTTTGGAAGAAGAACTTCACAATAAGAATAAAACCGTTGAAGGATACATTTCAAAATTAGAAAATCAAAAAAAAGAAATATCAAGTTTAAAAAGTTTATATAGTGGTGAAGTGGGAAAATTAAAGGCAGATTTGGTTAAAGAGAGGGAGACATGTGATTTATTTATTAATAGAACAAGTAGATATGTAGAAATCATAAAAGTATTAGCAATGAAGATTGAAGATTTGAAAAAACTTCGTGAAAAAGATCAAAAAGATAACATGAATCAAATTATCAAGTGTAAAGTATGTTTTGAGGAACCTATAACACATTCTTTTTCACCATGTAATCACTTTGTTACATGTGAAAATTGTTCTAGTATGATTGATAAGTGTGTTGTGTGTCGAGTTCAGGTGGAGAGCACTTTCAGGATCTATCTTACTTAAATTTTAAAATTTTATTTTATATTTTGATATTTTTTTCGATAGTTAATGGTAGCAATAATGCTAGTAGCAAGAGTGTAAGAGGTAATAGTGTTAAAATGTATATAATTAATTGAAATTGGGAGAATTAAGAGGAATGTCAAGTTTATCATTAAAAATTAAAAAAACTAATACATATATTATTAAAGTATTAAATTTCTGACAATGTTTTTATTATTTTGATAAAATGGTAAGGTCCTCTCCAGCTATCAATTAAGACACTTAAAGAATCCCTGTCATAAAAATCAATGTTTTGGACAAAATGTATATCTTCTAAACATCTTGGTAATGACTGATTCAAAGTTGTTATTATTTTATCACCATTAAATATATATTTCCAATGGGGTGCTTTTAATCTAATATATTGTAATTTATCACAATTTTTGAATATTTCTAATAACCATTTATCTAACTCATTATTATAAAAGATGGATAACCTTTCAAGATTTTGACAATATTGACTGATTGATTGAAATAATTCTCCTAAACAATCTTTATCTTCTGGATCACCATTAATATGCAAAATTTTTAAATTCCTTCCATTGACTTTAATAAACTCTGACATGTTTGATAGAAATGACTGACAAGTGATATATAAATCTACTGTCTCAATACTTGGAAATGAAATTGATTTGATAGATTCTAAAACTTCTGTTTCATCATTAGACAACTCTAATTTTAAAATCTTTAAATTGCGAAATGTTCCTATTAAAGAATCCAAACCAGTTTCTCCTCGACCTTCATAATGAACTATTGATTGTGAATGGATCGATAATGCTTCTTTTAAATTGTCTGATAAAATTGGATTATCATAGCCACCATGTAGGATTAACTTTTTGATTCGCTTTTGAGCTTTAATTAATTGTATTAATCCATAACTGGATTTCTCATTAAATGAACAGAAATATATTCTCAAAGTTTGAATATTTTCACAAGTATTAGCTAATCTATGAAAAAATTTATATTTATTTGAATGATCGCAGGTTATTTCACCAAGTTTCTGGAACCACGTATCAAATCCATGATGGCTAACCAACCAATTGCAATTATTTTCAAAGATTGCAAATCCTCTAATGATTGAGTATTCTAAAACAAATTCTAGTAATCTTTTTCTCAAACATTGATTTGTGTCTATTATCTCATCTAATACATCGTTAAAATTTTGGTCAAAATCCAAATAAGTAGCAAACATACCATAATTGTGCATTGGTGGTTTATCCAGTAATAAACCAAGAGGTAATTCAATGCAGTTTATTCTGAAAAAATCCTTATCTTGTGCAAATAAACAATTAATTAATATTTTGGTGCTGTCTTTACAATAAAATGGTTCTCTCCATAATTTTGGAATGCTAGCATAGTGCCATTGTTTATTAACTAAAGCGCATGAATATAATGTCCCATGATCACCTTCAATGCAATTGGATATTTCATCTAAAAGCTCGAATGGTAAAGTTGCTTGTAACATTTTTCTTTTTTTCTTTTTTTTCTTTTAAGAAATTTTAATACTCAAGTGAAGAATTTTACTTCAATTTAAATTAAATTTTCGGATGTATTGTTTTATTTTTACATTATTATGAATAAATTTCATAACGATTATTTCATAGTTATGTAAGCAAACAATACTGGCGAACACTAACTAACCCAATTATTATATCCTTATTCATCTGACGTCACAACATTTGGTAAATAATACTGATCATCAAAGTTTAATATAAAAATGAATCATAGTTTTTTTATATCATGGGACGAAAAATCGATTACCGTTTACTATTACTAATACAATGAAATTTACCGGATCAACGACATTTATAAATTTAAAAATTTTGCCAAGCATATTATTAATTATATTTGTGCTAAAAACTAAGGTCACACAACATTATAATGCAGGTGAGAGACCGTCGAATTTGAAAAATATAGTAATAGTAATAGTAACAGGTGATAATATTAAAAGAGGATGGAACATTGGCAACCGCAAAATAATAATACAAAAATCATATGGTTTTCTATGAGTTTATTAAACATCGTTTACACTATCTACGACTCAAGATCACCACGAAGAAAAAGGTCCAGAGATTTCATTCGAAATTAATTCCCCACAGAAACTAAATCGTCAGAAGATAAAGAGGTCAGTAATTTTATGGATTTGCGACATAAAGAAAGGGTTGGTAATATGTATGGATGGGAAATTGCATTTCATGCAGTGCATTTTTTTTTTTTTTAAGAAAAATCACTTCGGCATTACTTACATACTTTATGAAAATTAAATGTTTACAGATAATTCATTTCCATCATCACTTTTAATATCACTATTATCAACATTATCAACATTGTCATCACTATCATCAACAGTATCATCATTATTGTCATCATCGCTATCATCAATATCTTCACCTACATTTGTAACTTTACTTATCTTTGGAGGTTTCAATTTATTATCAAAATATATATAAACTAATTTAAAAACATGATCATTTGTCAATTTATTTTATTTTTTATTATGTATATAAGAAAACGTAGACCAATTCCTTTCTACTGCAGTTGATGGGATAGGAATAGAAAGAACTCTTACCACAACTTTTGTCAATTCAGGTGCCACAGTTCCAAAATTATCTTTCCACCATATTAATAAATAAATCCACATTATTGGTAGATATCTCCATGAGTTGCCAAATATACTACTATGAGATTTATATAAAATTTAATTTCTGCATTTTCTGTATGTGACATTGCATGATTTGAAAAAAAATCATGCGCATTGCATTTTTTTTCATGCGCATGGAACAACTCTAGTAATATGATAAGGGAAAAGAAGCTTCGAACTCAAGAGGTACTCTTAACTTCTCAGGATACTCCTCCATTATTCCCCATGAGTAGAATAATAACCAATCAAAATCTCGGCACTAATGTACTGAATCGGAGCAAACATCCATTCATCAGAATGAGAACCAGAGCATACAAAGTGCCATTTTTCCAAAATAAAAATTCCGTATGATCAAAAAGTAGAGCAAGGTTTAAGACATGAGTTATCTGTTTGTATTAAAGAAAATGATAACGAAATTAATGCATCTTGTGCTTGAATTACGCCCAATGATTCACTTGATATCCAAATTCCTGAATTCTCTTTTGAAGCGATTCTAATGGGATCTAGTAGAGTTACAGCACAAAATATAGCCAATTTATTTAATATAGCAATGAAGGTTAGGCAAAAGGAAATTTTCTGCTGGTGTTGTTACTATATAGCATATGAGTATAGAATCAGGAATATTATATCTATGAATAAAATTGATGGCAAATCTACAAGGACATTGGTATATAATGAAATCAAATCGCTTCTACCTGACATTATTGATGTAAACTTGCGTAAAATAACTTTTAGGGCAAAAAAAATCTATATTTTGTTTGAAGGAATAGGAATAGATAAAATTAACCAAGTAATTTACAGTGCAAGAGCTATTTCGATATTCAAAATTCAAAATATTATAAAAGATTTTTCCCAAGAAGTTGACTAATATGATCAATGTGACTAAACCATCCGAGTTGAAAGCCGAAATGGGCGAGGAAGCCAAGAAAACATTACCGAGAACTGATGTAAGTGAGGAAGTTAAAGAAAACTTTGCCAGAAGCTGAGGGAAGTATATCATCTTCAGATAAAAAAGCAAATGTTAGTAAACCACCCTCATCTCGGCCTCCAATTAATACCACCTTACCCGATGATCCAGAAGAAAAATGAAAGCATGTAATTAAAATGAAATTTGAGCATTTTCTTTATTATATAGTGATGAACATGGCGATTATTTTTGATTGTCCAGAAATATGTCCAGCATGTAATGAAGAGCATAAAGAACGGTAATGTAAAAGGTCAGTGGGGTGATAATGAATATTTCGGAAAAAAAATCTATCATCTCGAATGTTGGGGATATAATCAGAGAGGAATCCCAATAGTAACTTTGAAATCTTAATTCATATACATGTATAATGACCAGAAAATCAAATCATAAGTAAATTACTCATTCTTTGCTATTATTTGTAATCCATAATGAATTAATCAGGGGTGGATTTCGTCAATTTCTCTGAGAAATTATTAAATGTGGAAATAAAAGAATCCAAATCATTATCTCATATTGATCCAGTTATATATATAAGTGGAGGGGTTCATCATCTGATTCAGAGTCCAGACCATTTGTAAGATTCCTTGACTCAAATTACATATAACCGCATTATTGTCTCAAAAATGACAAAAAAAAATTGACTGATTTTCTCAGATGACGTCCCATATATTGAAAAACATCATACCGCTAAATTAGGATACTCTATATTGTAACATGTTTGCATTGACATTTTAGCAATATTAATTTCACCATGACTGTACGCAATCTCAAGGCATCGTAATTTTGGGTGTAGGTTCATGATACAACTTGTAGATTTATCAGTGATCCAATATGCTTCAGCGAAATATCATTCTTTCAAATTATGGCATGGCTCTGCAATTTTAATCAAGGATTATCTGTCTGTAATTTCCTTTCAACAAGAAATGTTCAGATATTCTAATTTATGAAATGACCTGGCAATTACACATAGAGATTTATCAGTTATTACTCATCGACCATCCCATAAATTGAGGGTATAATTCGGCTATTGTAATTAGTGCTTCATCACTAAATCCTGAACTACTTTCGAAATCTAAATGGATTATGTTTGAGCATGAATTTACAATACCTCTGATTTTTTTTATCTGAAAGTGAATGGTAATATGTAATTTTAAAATGCAAACTATAAATTGGGCTTTTTCTTTCCACATATTATATCTAAGAATTTATTCAATCTAGTGCGATTCTCTTCACAATAATTATAATCATTTGGATCTATATCAAAACTAAAAAATATAAGATCTGTTCTATATAGTAACTCTGGTAAATTAAAAAATATAAGCTGTAGCATTACTAAGTAATCTATAACTGAATTGGGTCTGATTCATTTCGTCGACAATCACTTCATCGACAATTATTTCGTCGACAATCATTTCGTCGAAAGTTCATTTTGTCGAAAGTTTGTTTCGTCGACAATCATTTCGTCGAAAGTTCATTTTGTCGAAAGTTTGTTTCGTCGAAAGTTCATTTCGTCGAAAATTATTTCATTTCGTCGACAGTTCATTTCTACAACAATTCATGTTAATTTGTATGTATTACCAATTATGTTTGGGAGAGCGTGAATTAATTGATGATAACAATTGTTTATTATGTTTATGTGGAATATGTTTACTAACATATTAGTTTAATTAGTGGATTAGTTTTAAATGTTTATTTATTTTATTTAGTCGAAACTAATTAAAGGTTTAGAGCTATGTTTTAACACAAAATTTTAATCCATGTAATCATTGATTGACCAATCAAAATTGTGAATTTGATAACGTAAAAATAAATGAATTATTTACATTTATACATATGCAAACTCAATAAGTCGGTCATGTGGGGGTGAGCTCATATGACCGACTTATCAAGTAAACCGACTTATCGAGTGACCGACTTATCGAGTTTACATATGTATTAATATTAATATGAGAGTTAATAAAAATATTCGACAAATGGTTCAAATTTAAGAAGTTGGAAGAAAGTATGCGACAAACCTTCAAAATAGTCTAATAAATTAAATTGTACGTTGGTTTTCGACTTGGTTGAAAAACAACTCTCTTTCTAACTCTTCTCTTGACCATATCTTTCGACATAACCTTATATAGTGCAAGTCACTTAGTCCCACAACTTTTTTATTGGACATTCATTTTGCAAACTTCATAGATCTTGACTAACATTTACTTCGATCAAACCCGCCTATATAATTATTGAATAATTGATAATAATAAAACGTTAATTAAATACATTTACAAAAAGCTTCGTAGATCTCGACTACTTTAATACTTATTTCGATCAAACCCGCCTATATAATTGTTGAATAATTGATAAACATTCGTTTTGCAAAATTCATAGATCTTGACTAACATTTACTTCGATCAAACCCGCCTATATAATTATTTGAATAATTGATAATAATAAAACGTTGATAAATATATTAACTACTTTAATACTTACTTCGATCAAACCCGCCTATATAATTATTGAATAATTGATAATAATAAAACGTTAAATATATTTTGCAAGTTTTATCAATTATTCAATAGTTTGTGTAGGAGTAATTCATATTTGCAGAATTTTCAATCATATTTGCAGATCTCATTGTACAAAAGTACTTGAATTTTTTTTTTTTTTTTTAAAAAAACATTAATAACAATTTTTCTTTTAAAAACATTTATTAATAACAATTTTTTTCTTTTATATGTTTATTATGTAGTATGGTTAGAATTCGATTAGAGCTTCCTAAGAATCAGCAAAAAGCGGAAACAGCTATTTTAACTTTCCTCGAAATAGACATTTATTATTATTATAAATAACATTAACATTTTTTTTACTCGAAGTTCCTTTTATATACTTAATATGTATTATGGCTTAGATATTCAATAAGAGCTTTCTAGGAATCAGCAAAAGCGGAAACAGCTATTTAACTTTCTTCAAAATAGACACTTATTATTATTATACATAACATTGATAGCATTTTTTTACTCGAAATTTCTTCATATGTACTGTAGTATCGTTTAGATAAATCTGATTAACTTTCTAGGAATCACCAAAAGCGGAAAACAGCTATTTTAACTTTCCTCGAAGTAGACAAAGAATGTATGGTAGTAGTATAAATTATTATTGTACATGATGTTATTTATTTAACATACTTTCTTCTTATTTATTATCCTAATTGTATAATGTGTTTCTAATAGAAAGATTTATCTTCAATTGAAAAAATCCACTTGTATATTGATGGCTTATTACATTACACGCTGTATTAAGGATGATAACTTGGAGTTGGTGAATAAATATGTGGCGAAGATTGTATTTATATATTTAATTATTTATACATTTACTGCGTACTGCTGATCTTATATTCTTAACCGTTTTACATAACATTGTTTTTTTTATATGCTATCTTATATTTTTAGATGATACATCAAGTTTCAACTAAGGAATTAGCAGATAAATACGAGGCGAAGATTACAATCTTATTAATTGTTTTACATGTTCATACTATACATGAAGTCAAAATGGTTAAATTATGTCATGTCACATGAGAACCAATGATCTAACTTAATGAAACATGGCTTATTAGAATAGTATTGTAAAGGTAATAATATAGTGTTTTAATGTTCATAATGATATACAGCAAACAAAAATATCTCATTAACTAGTGATTTAAATTTTATGAATTAGACACCTATTACTATTGAGAGAATTCGAATGGTAGTTGATTTTATTCAAAACAGCCAGATATTGGTAATTTCAGTTAATTTGATACGTTTTTTCTCATGATATGTATTACTTTATTAATAGCAATAAAAAATTATAATTCATACGGAATTTCCGTATCTATAGATCAAATACATGTAATTTCAGTTGATTTGATACGTTTTTTCTCATGATATGGAAAATTGCGAATTTCCGTATATTTTACAATTTTTTCCAGAATAATTCCGTATCTTTTATAATAATCATTTTCCATAGCAATAAAAATTGTAATTCATACGGAATTTCCGTATATAAATTTCTATAGATCAAATATACGTAATTTCAGTTAATTTGATACGTTTTTTAAATAAAACCTCATGTACGGAAAATTGCGAATTTCCGTATATTTTACAATTTTTTCCGGAATAATTCCGTATCTTTTACAATAATCATTTCATAGCAATAAAAATTATAATTCATATGGAATTTCCGTATGCAAATTTTTTATAGGGCTATACCACTGCAACAAAATTAGAAAGTATGGCGAGAGCCTCAAATTTATGGATTGTTACAGAAAAGTATTAACAGTACTATAGGCTGAATATATTGTAAAAAAATACAAGTCACATAGAAGGATTCCAGACAATGTGATTCTTTAATTGTGTCACATTATCTCAAAATTTTTTGACATCAATTTTGTAATGTAAGTAATAAAAAAAAAAATCAATTTTTTTGTGAATTTGAAACATTTTGCGCAGCATTTGATGGGTTATGTAAAGTGGCAAAAGCCCCTTTGACTGCTTAAAGCTTTGTTAATTTGGTCTCTTTACAAAACTCCCTAAACAGCCATATGTTTACAACAATTACTTTAACTCAAATAACAAAATGTGTCAACAACTTTAGTTAATAAATGTCTGCACCCTACATTTGGTTAACTGTTAACACCTTATACTTTTCCAAACAACTTTAACACATTAAAATTAATTCTTGTTTCTTCCCTAAGAACCACCTGTTGTTAACACTACACTAGTTGGCTTGGTCTAAAGACCTCCTAAATTTTGTGCAAATTTTAAAAGTATTTTCTGTCCTTCAATTTAAAAAAAATAGCTCATTAGTTGATAGAATAGGTCTTTAGTTTTAACGTAATAGAGACTTTCTCAAAAAAATTATTTGTTGTGGAATTCTATTCATCTTAAAACATGTACTTTACCATGCTCATGAGGAATTTGAGCGCTAGTATCATTGCTAAATTTAGACTAGTTTTCGACCAATATTACTAAATTTAGACTAATACTCGATCATCATATCTAAATTTGGCAGTAGGAAAAAATTTTTTAAACAAAAATCACATGAAGAACTTTTTTGAAAAATTTTGAATGAATCACGAAATCGCTATTTTTGAAATTTGGGCACGTGGCGTAATAATAGGAGTCTTTAGACCGAGCCAACCATAGTTAATCAACACTAATACCAAACCTCAGGGTTCTATAACACTCTGATAACCAAAACAATCAAACCCTAGTGACCACAAAGTGTTTTATGAAGTGAAAAAAGAATTATTTTTACAGAATAAATTATTTGCAAAGAAATAATTTAATATTTCTGCCTTTACTCTTATGAGCAAAGCTCTTAAATATCAAGTAATTATTTCATTACTAATTAATGTTAATTGATTAACCAGTTGTCTTTTCACTTGGTCAAAAAGTGAACTTATTCTATATTTCCTTTTCACTTAATGCCTTTAATAGACTAGAAGAATGCTGCGAAACTTTTTTTTTATAATTGGTAATATGATTTATGATAGCGACTTCATCAGTGTTGCTTGTTTTAAAGTTTCTATGTTATTATTTGAATTATTGTAATTAATATTGAATATCCAAGTTGCATTGAATGGTTGAATAACAAATACAGAGGGTTCTTGTATAGAGAGAGAAAATCATTATCAAATTGGTGTTCTTATATGGAGATATGACTAGTAATTTATTGTAAATTTATTTTCAAGTTTGATAAATAAAAGACTTTATTCTTGGAGGTAAGCATTAATTTTTCATTATGCAGAAAGTTTTTATATTAGAATATAAAATTCAAAATAGATATATCAATAAAAAAATAAAGGCGAAAAAATTTTAACATGGAATTAAATATATAAAACCTTATGATTGTGCATTAATAAAATCATGTCATTAGGCACTTTAATTGATTCATGAATGCTATTATTTTGGTTTATGATAAAAAATCATTATTTTTCAAAATTAATATAATTTTTGTAATATTAAATTTCCCCCGTATTTATTTAGAACTATAACTCCGTAACTATTACTGTTTAAAATAAATAATAAAAGTATGTAGTATCAGAAATAACGGGATTAAAAATGGTACAATTATTTAACTTATATGTTTACCTAAGTGATATTGATTTGAGTTCTTGTAACCTTAAGAATGACGGTTTAAAATTTTAGCCAGGTCATTGTGCAGCCTCAACTTTTACAGAGCAAGATGTTGTAAGATGGTGTTATAAACGAAGCGCGTACAAACACTCTAATTGTTGGATTGAAAAAAAATATAGATGTTTCTAAATACATCCAATAAATATAAACAATACATTGATCTCATCTCAAGATTTATATCGAATCTAGAACATTACAGAAGATGAAGTTACCTATTTGAATTTTGTGTCGTTCTATTAGTAAATTGGTAAGGTATGTATATATTTATTAAATTTTAAAAAAATTTATATTATTTTTATAATAATAAATAGACAAGTGTAAGTATGGGCTATAAAAATTAACTTTGGCCCTTCCGAACTTTATTTTTTTTGCAGATCTTTGCTAATGTTTTTTCCAAAAAATGTATAGTTCACCCAAAAAATCAAAAAACACGAAAATTTTTGACTATGATTTTAATTCTTCACCAATATCCTCACCAACATCAATATCCTCATCAGTGCCAATATCCTCATCAGTGCCAGTATCAGCAGCTGCACCAACAGCACCAACAACACTGTATTCTACTCAAGAACCAATCACTGATTTGTGGCAATTAAGAACTGCCTCTTCACGAAAAAGATTAGATGCAAGACCTATTTCAAATAATGCCTTAGAAAGGATTCAAGAAAAACGAAAAAGATATGGTTTTTTCACTGAAAAAAACATAGAAGAAGAAGAAGGGAGAAGATTTATGAATATGAATGACGCGTTGAATTCAAACGCAAACAAAGAAAATAATAACAGTACTGGTAGTAGTAACAGGAACAGCAATAATAACAATAGCAATGATATTTTTGATGAAATAATTGATAAAACGAGAAGGTAGAATATTTATAAATAGATATTAAAGTATAGTTAGTATATTATAAAAAAAAATTTTCAAGATTTTAATTCATTGGTTGACTATTTTCTAGATTTCTAGAGATGATTCCAAAAGTGTTTTTGTTTATTTTTATATATAAAATTTATCGTTTTTTATCATCTATAAGACAAGCAATTGACATTAAAGTCGATGAACATTCACAAGGTATTCATGGTTTTCTTGATTGTTATTGCTTAGCAACAACAACAACAATAATAATATTGTTTTTCTTCTAAAGAAATCAATCAATGCGTCAATTTATTAATTACAAGTCTATTAACTCAACCATTTAGAAATTGTTCAGTCAATGACTGAATGCTCTAAAAGTTACTATGTTAATAAATGCATACCTGGAGATAGGGTCCCTGCTTTAGAGATTGTTTGCTCTGAATGGGAAAAATATCTTTTTCATAAACTATATTATTATATATCTATAAAAAATTATTTAATTATAATCTTATTTATTGTTTATCTTTAACTTTTAAACTTTATCCTACCAATTACATGTATGAATAGAGATCCTACTGCAATTTCAAGGTAATTAATTATTGTTGTTGTTATTATTCCTGATTCTGATGTTTTTTCAATTCACCAAAATTTTCTATTAATTATATTATATATTATATAATTATTGTTAATATTATAACTTAATAGAGCATCAGTGTCTGTTGAAGCCGCCGGAGAAATAATTAATAGTTTAACTAATAAACTCTCTTATAAGACATTGGTAAACATGATGAAATAGACTTTCATATCATTAGTAATAATATATTACCAAAAATCAATAATATTATCTCTATTGACTTTGTATACTATACTTTATATCTATCTAGTTTTTTCTACTGGCAATTTTCTTCGCTGTATTCACTTCAAATTATATTGTTGAATTACTCAAAAAACAATTTCAAAACCTTGTTTCATATAACAATCATCATCCACCACCACAAACATATACATCACCACCACCACAAACATATTCATCTCCGCCACTGCGACAAACATATTCATCTCCGCCACTGCGACAAACATATTCATCCCCGCCGCCACAACAAACATATTCATCTCCACCACAACAAACATATTCATCTTCACCACAAGCATATACATCTCCATCACCATATGCTCGCCTACATTCAAATACACTAGACGCGTTAACATACTGAAATGATAACAGATTCTTTTTTCAACGGTTTGGATGGTCCCCTCAAAATAAACTTAATGTAATTATTTTTTGTTATAGCCTCTTTTTGTTATTATTATAGGATTAATAATCCTGTTTTTGGTTTGCAAAGTTATCATTATGTTTCAGGGATCAAATAGATCACCAACTGTTGAATCTCGTTATAACGAAGTGTAACCTAATTAAATACGTTATAACAAATTTTAAACATTTTGCTCCATATTAATATAAAATCCGTTATTATCATAATATTAATATTGACGTTAACCCATTACAACCAAGTACCAGTAATCCGTTAATTACTGGATAAGGTCTTAACGGGTCGTAATATAAAATTTTAGTGATCAACATTGGAAAAAAATTTACTTCAACCCCAATTTATTGTCCCACCAAATTTTGAAAATATTTGGGTGGTGTTTAATAAAAATGGAAGAAATCTTAAACTTGAGTTTTATTATTGAATTACTAAATTTGGAACATAGTTTTCTATTTTTGGATAATAAGATTGATTTTCTCTAAACTTCAACTTCAATAACACATACCCCACATAAAGCAATGCCCATATAAAAGCTTAAATTATTTTACATCTTCTCATCAATTTTCAAGACATCTACAACAAAATTGAAAGAAAACCTTTGAAATATAAATATGATGGATGCCATTTAAATAGTCATAACTTTACATAAAGAGTTCCTTTTGATATAAAAAAATATTCATTAGAAAGTTTTAATGGTGTAATGTTGTTAATGGACTGTTTGTAAAATTTCGGAATGATCTTCCATTGTGGTTTCCTAAAAAGCCGATTATCGGCTTAAAATTTTTTCGTGATACAGAAATCTTTCCAAGCAAAGAAATCTGTTTACTTAAATTAGAAAGATCTTCTAAAATTTAAATTTCGGACTGGCACATTTATAGACGATACATTTACTAGTGATCAATAACCAAAGAAAAAAATTATAATAAAAATGGAATGTAACTAACTATATAGTCCGAGATATAATTCCCATTTTTGAATATATTATCTCTAGTTTATGGGTACAGAGCAACTTTTTGGGAGGGACAAACACCAATGGCAATCAAAAATGGACATACTGCAGCAATCTTTGCTCAATATGTAAATTTATTTTTATTATGTATAATAAAAATAAAAGGCTCTCTGTACTCATAAACTAGAGGTATTATACTAACTACATTCAAAAATGAGAATGGTGTCTCCCTTTTCAATATTACAAAGGTTTGTATTATTATTGTTATTTCCTTTTTGTTGACCACCAAAAAAATACCTTACCTTATTTAACTCCCCCATTACCACACCTACCTCAGTTGCACTAAAAACCCTGCCCAATCAAACAGAGAACGGGTTTTTAGTGTACTCTGGGTAATATGGTAAGAATTTTGGAAACAATTCAGCATTTCAGAAGTTGCTTTTTAAAATCTCAAATTCTGAAATAGTTTCAGTTTTGCAAATTTGAAATATTTTGGTTTCTGTTAACATCTTTATTCTTATGCAATTAAATAATATGATTCTATTTAGTTATGATTAATGAAAGTACATCAATCAGATTATTTTTGTAAATATAAAAATTGATTTTGAAAAAAGAATATTTTGCTCAAGAATTTCTATTCAATCTTTCTTGATCTATATAAGAGAATGTATGCAACATGCCTGTCGCCTATAATTTTTTACAAGTCACATTAATAAATCATATATAACATAGAATGTTATTGGATATTAAAAATACATACCATTACCATTACCGCACAATTTTTGAATATCTTCTTTTTTGACAGTTGAAACCCTATCATCATCAAATTTGAGCCATTCATCAGCTAAACAAATATAAATAATAAATAATATTAATTAGAAGGTTAATAATTATAAAAAAATCACATTAAATTAACAAAATATAGTATTTATTACATACAATCATCATCTTTGCACACCCAAGCAACATAATGCCCTGTAGTATTTTTTTGTTTACATGCACATGTATACATATATTTAAAACAATATTTTTTTTTAAAAAAAAAGAAGAGATGAAAGAGAAAACAAACCAGAGTCAGCATCTTCTCCAATATGAGTCAAAACTGCACAAAGGTCATACAATCCTGTGAAATTGGATCCAACATCTTTTGCCAAATCTGGATCAATTAATTTTTTAATTTCTTCAATTCTTGAATTGTCATTTTTTTTGATGTTGTCTATTTCTATTTGATCAGAATTTTTGGCAAGCTTTATCATTTGTTATAATAACAATAATAAGTAAATAATTAAATTTTAATAATAACATAATTTTATTTTCCATACAATCTATATAACTATTTTAATTCTCAACCTTAGCTTCTTCCCTTTCTTTTCTCAATTCAATTAGTTGATTCTTGACTGGCAATATCTTTTTCTTTAATTCATCTGTACAAAATTCTGTAACATCATACTCAAAAGGAAATAAAATCTTACGCGTGATTTTTATTCTCCTTTGTTGTTGACTTTTCCAAAAAAACCTTACAAAGTGAACTGTGAGATATGAAGGTAGACGACTAATATATGACTTTTTAGAATATTCAGCTTGTCGATTTAGTGTAGGTGATGTTTTTTGAAGTCTCTCATCTAATGCCTAATTTCAAAAGGAAATGTCTTCTTAAAAAAAACATACATAAACAAGTTTAAAATAAAAAATCATTTATATAATGTAATACCTGAACAATACCATGATTTAGGATATCAGTTGCTAATAAATGTTTTTTTTAAAAAAAAAAGTGAATTTTAATAATCATACAATTAATTAAAATACTTTTTTATACATACTTTTTTTAAAAAAAAAGAATACTTGCATGCAGAAATATGACAATTTAACTTTCTAAATGGCTCATGTAAAATAACAGGTTCTTCATTTAATGCTTCTTTATCTTTACATTTTAAACTAATAATTTTTATTGTATTAATTGAAAGTTTTCTTTAGTTAATTAATAGACTTACTTTAAATACTTACATACAAGTATATTCACCAGTCATATATTTTTCAACAAATGAAGCTTGTGTGCTAGAAGAAGTTGATGATCCTTCTTCTGCAGATATATTAGCAACATTTTGAAATATAGGAAGATTTATATCACTTAATGAAGACATAATCTGAGACCAGCATTCTTCAGCATCTTGTTGCATCAATCCAAAATAATTACGTTCTGCAAATTGAGGAAAGGCTTTTTGTAATGACTAAAAAAGATTATCAAAGAATTATATAAGATTATTTAAAAAATTAAATTTTTTAAATATTCAAAAAGAAATTCTTTTAGTAACTTGTAAAAATTTTCGTGGTGGATATCCTTCACTTGTCAAATTCAATTGGTTGTAAAGTTCACATAAAGACATGATCATGTTTCTTTGATTGTCTTGATCACCAATAGTAAGATTAGACCTTGGGATTATAATCTCATTAAAATTTTGTTTCAAGATTATTTGTGTTTGTCAATTGATATATATAATTGAAAAAAAGTTACCTATTAAGTGATTCTTGCAATTCTGGAATTACACGAAGGCATTGCAAAGTAGAATTCATATAACATGTATTCCCAAGATTTATCAAGCCAGATGGTAATTTTTTTAACTAAAATTTCAACATAAAATTAAAATTAAAAATTCCTTTGGTTATAAAATTACATGTGAAAAATGATATTAACATCAAGTCACATTGAATGAAAACATACACTCTCTGTTGGCATATCTTCAACAAATGGTATTTTTTGATATGGCTCTTCTGGAAATTCACTAATAGTTCCCACCATCTAAATCATGTTTCTTAATATTATTATTAACCATCCATTAATCATAAATCAAAGTTTTATTTATAATTTTATAATTTACCATAAATGTATATCCCTATTACATGTTAAATGGAAAAATCAAACATGTTTAGTATTTATTTTTTTAATCAAAATTCTTAAATCGAAATTTATAAATGTCCTTTTAACCTCTTCGATATCCAAAGTATTAAAATCAGTATCATCCTGTATTGGGGGGAGGAAGGTTTGTAAAAATAAATATTATCAATTTCTTTTTTTTTTTTAAAAAATAAGTAATAATGTCAGACCTTTAACAGCTCTCCTTTAAACAAAATTTTTTGTCTTTCTGGAAGTACTCCTAGCAATGTGTAAATCTGAATTTTAAACAATTCAACTGTCTCATTTGTGTCAATTTCTAACCCATACTCCTTTTCATTCCATTTAACATTAACTTAAATAAAAATATAAAAAGTAAGATATTTGAAAATTTTTGAATAAAGCTTTGAATTAATTATAATAAATAAACCTTTAAGCGACGGCATATTTGCGGATTAATAGTTACAGGTTGGACAAGTTGTGTGAAGGTAAGTTATATACAATGGTAAATTATTTGTGGAACTTAAGGATCAAGATTGTAGAGCATTTCCAACAAAAGCAACAAAAGAAAGGCCATCAAAATCAAGTTTTTTATGTCAAATCAAAAAATTTTTTTTTTGATGCGGTACCTATTATTATTACTATCTATATTAATATAAAGAAGGAATTAGAAAACCGTCTGTTGGACCATCCCCATTTTATCATTTGTACCACAAATTAATGTGTAATATAATTATTAAACGTTTACATCACCTTTCTGAACTTGCACCTCAGTAAAAAAAAACTTTAGCTATGATCCTATACTAATAATACATTTATAAAGTTAAAAAGAGTATCAAAATGAGATAATGATTCGATTCAATGGCTGCTACCAGCGTTGCAAGCCGGATGGATAACTGTAAGTCGCGGCTAGTCGGTTGGATTTTTTCCTGCCGCGATTTCAGTCGCGACTATATTTCAGCTGCGACTATATTTCAGCTGCGACTATATTTTAGCCGCGACTAGATTCAACTGCGACTAGATTTTATTTAGCCGCGACTAAACACACTTTCAAAAATCACCGGGATAAAATGTAGATCACTTAATATTAAGTCGCCGAACCTTTCATTAAAATACTCAAAAACTAGCACAAAACATTTCCTTTCATCTTAATAAAAAATTGTTTAGAATGTTCTAAAATGCAATTCATTATTAATTTTCACTATTTGTTTAAAACTTAGTTTTTGAGTAATTTTCCAAACGACTAAAACATTAAAAATTCACATATTATCACAAAAAAAAATTTAATGTAAGAATGTCTTACGAACAAAATAAATAAAAAGCTCGTAAAGAATTAACGGAGTTACATGCCTTTGAAATCATTATTATTATTATGTTAAGTAGAATTTTTGATATTTTCTTTCCATAGACCGTAAATAATATACCATGTTCAAAAAACCATTCTAAAAAAATCAGTTAATTATTGATATTTTTGAAAATGTTGAATTAAGTCATGATTATATCTAATTACAGTAATATTAATATTAAGGTTATAATTGTTTACAACTGAGATCCAGTCACGTCTAGGTATAAAATCTTTAGTCACGGCTATGACTAGTCGGCTAGCAACACCAAACACCAATTACACTAATTTGAAGCTATTGATTATTTCTTGGTAGACTTGTAAAGTAATCAAAACACACACAATACATAATTTTGAAAATTATATGACCGTTTAATAAAGCTCTCGCCAATGTTTTTCTTCATACAAAGCGTTATTTTAATTATTTTTAAAGGTTTCTAGACTGTCGATCATTACAGGATTTAGAAATTCCAAATTTGATAATATCCGTACTACGACAAAAATTGGCGCACGTGGTGTGACAAATCACGTATTTATTATTATTATAATAATAATATAAGAATAAAAAGTTTACGTGCCAGCAGCAATATTAATGCACAAATTTATATTTAAGTCTCTCTTTAATCATGCGAACGGTGATTACAGCAATTGTTTTTTTTTACAAAATGAACGATTATATTAAAACTACAGACTTTATAATATTAATTTTAATATCTATTATCATCACTAAATGTATAAATTATTCACAGAGATCTCAGGCTAAAAGAGGATCACGGGAAGATACTCTGGTTCGATTAGAAGTCAAGCCGCGTAAAAAAATAGAAAGGACACGAAAAATTGAAGAAAAGACAATAAATGGTATATACTTTATATAGTAAATAAATATTTTCAATATTCTTTTAATAGAATTATGTAACTAAAATAATAATAATAAAAAAAGAAAACAAAACCAAAAAAAAGAAATTAGAAAAATCAACATATAAAGGTAAATTTAAGGAAACCAAGACACCTCAAGAGGATGATGAATTGGTGAATTTACGTGAAAGAGGTTAAGATTAATTATTTTACAAATAAATTTATAAATATAAACATCTATTTCATTGCTAAAATCATTTTATCATCATCATCATCATCATCATCATCATCATCATCATCATCATCATCATCATCATTATTTGTTATTTTATCAAATTAGTAAGAATTCTTGAACTTGAGCTTAATTTGGAATCACAAAATAGTAAACAACTTAGTGCTAGACTGGCTAAAGTAACCTCTACAAATGAACTTGATTCGAAATATGCCGAACAATCATTTAAAAATATTTTGTACGAGGATCTTACTAATTTATTGATACAAAATGTAAAAATAAAATCTGCTGATGAATTTACACTTTCATGTTTTCAAAATGGTAAAAAAGGTGGTAAGTACCAATACTTATAAGATTATTAATTATTTAAATGGTATATATGTAAGCGTATTTTAAATGATTTTGCACTCTTAAAAATAGATTTAGTCTTTAAACTTTCAGCCACACCTGATTATCCAGGTAATTATGTGTTTTCTCCTTGTATTGATCCTACAAGAGATTCTATATTGTTGAAATCGTTGCCTCAATGTCTTCAAGAAGAAATTTTATTTTCAAAAGAGAAATCATTTGAATTCTACTGGAAACTTTTGCATGCTTTAAATTAGTTTGATTTTCATGAAATTTAAATAATAAATATTCTTCTTCTTTTGATCAATTAATTAAATAATTATCATAAAATATTAACATTATTAAACTAAACATCTTTATGAAAAATAATTTTTACTATAAAATAAATAAACAAATAAAGTTTTTAAATCTTGATTAAAATTTATTTCATATGTATATGTTTATTTATTTATTCATATGATTCCACCCACACTTTAAAAAATGTCATTTTAGTGATCAGTAATCATGTTAATGCATATATGCGTGCGTGATAAAAATAAGTGTCCTCTTTAATTATAAATTTGCTTGTCAATGAACAATTAAATAATCCCTGAAAGAACATTCTTTGAGAATTGATTGATTGATCAATCATTCAGATTTAAGTTTTAATAAATGTGGATCTTTAATTTTCCAGAATCTAAGCCAATAATTAAGTCTAATAACTAACAAATCTAAAGCCATGAACAAAGAATCTTTAATTAATGAAACTTTTGAACCATCAATTTCTTTCCAATTGACAGGTACTTCAATGATTGGTATTTTCAAATAATTTGCAATCAGTAAAACTTCTATGTCAAATATCCACCCCTCTACATGTAAATTAGTAAATATATGCAGTGTAGATTTACGTGTAAATAATTTAAAACCACATTGGGTATCCTTTATATTTCGAATACCCAATATGTATAATAATTTGTGAAATGAATGCATTAAAAAGTTTCTTATGAATGATCTCTAAAAACATATAAAAACACATACATATATATATTTACGTTAGAATCGAAATATTATCATATAATTAATTATCGATCATATTAATTTTAATTCCAAGAAAAAGTTACCTTTACTACGGCATCAGTATTTACTAGGTGAGATCTAGAACCAACACCAACACCAAAACCATCATCGTTCACAATTTTCTTTGTTCCTTTCTCCAAAATTTCTAAATCAGAAAATTTTGTTGCTCCATCTGCATCAGCAAATAAAACATATTTACCACTGGCTGATAACACACCCTAAATAATATATGTATATTGTTAACGAATGATTTCTTTAATTGATTCTTTGTTTATGACAAATCATTATAAACTTCTAACCTGAGTAACAGCACCACCCTTCTTTCTATTTTTTTCCAACCTTAAAACTTTCAAATCAATATTTAAATGTTTTTTGCCAATTTTCAAAGCAACATCTGTTGTATCATCTTGACTTCCATCATCAACCACCAAAATTTCATAACTAAAATTTTTGTCTGATACTCTTTTTTGTTCTAGAAATTCGATCGCTTCTTCCAACATTTCTGGTAAACGTTTTGATTCATTATATGCAGGTACCACCACCGATAATTCTACTGATGGATTGTCAAATATACTCTTGAGTTTTTGTGGTTTATCATGATGTGCTGACTGATAATACTTTTCAGAATTTAATGGTTTTCGTGGTTTTGGAGAGTAGAAGAGTATTAGAAAAGAGACAAACTATATAGAATAAAGCAATATTTTTTTCACAATATTGGTAATGATAATATTGTAAGAAATTTTATTAAAAGATGTCTTTGTTCTTTTTTCAAATCTAAAAAAAAAATTTGTTGATTTTTATCATACAAATGAATGAATCAAATGAAATGAAATTACAGTATCGAAATATTATATATATATCTACATATTTAATTAATCAAAAATTTTTTTTGATTAAAGAACTTACTGCAAAACCACAAATATTAATAAATATTGCAATATATAAAATAAATTCGAAATCCAACATTTTTTTAGCAAAAAGTTTTGTGTTCAATTCGTTTTGTTGATCATTAAAACCATGAGTTATTCCTACCTTCTCCCGTTATCTTATAAAGAGGATATAAAAGCTTGGTTAAAAGAAGATGTGCCATCTTTCGACTATGGAGGATTTGTTGTTGGGAATACTCTCGAAAATGCTATTCTATATGGAAAATCACCTGTAAATTGTAAATTAATTGATAAATACATTAAAAAAGACATTATTATTATTATCTTTTAATATTTTCACAATCGAAATTTGTTGGATTTAGGGTGTTTTAGCTGGTGTTCCCTTTTTCAATGAAGTTTTTAGTCAGTTAAATTGCAGGTTTTTAAATTGCTATTTCTCTTGATAAAAATTATTAAACATTCATAATAAAGTTTTAATGATGATGCGAAAAGTGTTGATTGGTTTTTGGAAGAAGGGGAATGTTTTGAACCAGTAAAAGAGATTGCTCATGTTACTGGTAGAGCGTGTGACATATTATTGGGTGAACGTACTGCATTAAATATTCTTGCGAGATGCAGCGGTATTGCAAGAAGGTTTAATTTATATTTATTATCAATCGATCTTGAAGATTTATATATATACTGACTAATATGTAAAAATTTAATAGAAGTAAAAGATGTATAACTCTCAAGGAAACACATAAATTTCAAGGAATAATTGCAGGAACTAGAAAGACAACACCAGGTAATGATAACAATGATAACAATAAATAGCTACCATTATAATATATATATATATATAAAATTGATTTAGAATAGTATTTTTAAAGGTTTTCGATTGGTTGAAAAATATGGCATGTTAGTTGGAGGTGTTGATACTCATCGCATGGATCTTTCTTCCATGATAATGTTAAAAGATAATCACGTTTGGAGTCAAGGTGAATTTTGATAAAGTAAAAAAGTTTTTATTAATAAAGGTTTTGGTTAATAAACACGATGTTATATAATTTAGGTTCAATAACAAAGGCTGTTCTGAAGGCAAGAGAAGTTGGTGGATTCTCACTTAAGATTGAGGTTGAATGTAGAACAGAAGAGGAGGCAAATGAAGCAATTCAAGTTGGTGCTGATATTATTATGCTTGACAATTTAAAAGGGGACGATTTGAAATCTACAGCTAAATCTTTGAAAGAAAAATGGACTGGAAAATCTTTTTTATTAGAATCTAGTGGTGGTATTACTGAACATAATATTACTGATTATTTTTGCCCTGGTAACTATTGATTATTTTTTTTTCTATTTAAAATTTTTTCATAATTTAAAATCTATATATTTAAAAAAATTATAGATATTGATGTTTTAAGTCTGGGAAGTTTATCTCAAGGAGTTCCTCATGTTGATTTCTCACTAAAAATTAAAAAGCCATCGATATAAAATATCAATCCATTTGACATATTTAAAAACAATTATGTTGTTGATGTTGAAATTAACAGTTTATTGTTAACAATTTATTATTTTTAAATATGATTGGACCCTGAAAAAATTTGATGGGTTAATTTTTGCATTTCAGGTGTAAATATCAATAAAGTTCTTCAATCTGTAATGAATTTATTTAACTTTTGATGTAAACAAGGTTCCTTGATCCTTTGTATGTGACCAGTGGTATATACTAAAATCAAAGAAAGTAAACGAGTAACTGCATGAAAAATTGTCAAATGTCAAAAATAAAACTTTTTGGGTACCATTGGAGAAATTTGTTGTAACCACCAAAACTCGAGAAGTGATTATCAAGATCAATAATAGTTTTGATTTCGCTATTGGATATTTTATAGATGCATGAATTGACTACAGACACATATTTTAAGTTTCTAGCACCATAAATAATGTCCATTTCACATTTGAAAAGCTTTTCTCCAAGTTGATTTTCATTTTTTTACATGTAAGAAACTTTACGATAGCTGTATTTCGTTTGAAAGCAATTCAGGAGTAGAACACCCTAAAAGGCTATCCAAACCAAATCATTTCTGATCGTTAATTAAATTAATGTTATCATGTATGAATGTTCAATTATAGTAGGATTCAATTCGTAATTGCTGGTCATATTGAACTTAATTTGTTCTGATATCCTAATTCATTGATTCTTTCCTCATATTCAATTATGTAATTAACACGTTTTACTTGTTGGTTCAGACTTGCTCGATTGTTCTACTGTTCTTTCTAATTCTGTTGAAGGGGATGAGACAACAAACAGATGGTTGAAAATTTTTATTATTCAAAGAATTCCTACGCTGTTTATTTGAATTTGTATCAATAAGAGAACTATATATATTACTTCTCAAGAAAAACATCTTTAGCAATTGTTTGATTATTGATTATGACAACTGAATAATTTTCTAAAAAATTAACCAATCCAATAAAAACCAACTCTAGAAAATACTTGGCAATGAGCTCTGCACGTCCATCTTTTTTCTGGATCAGGTCCACGTGGCTTTCTGGATATTCATTTGCAACAAGAACTTCATACAAACATGATAAGATATTAACTGTAAAATTTGATTTCACAATAAAAGAAAATGGGACAAATATATATTTATATTAAATATTAATAATAACACATCAAGCCTGTTTTTTTTATACCTTGTTGAAATATGTTAAATAAAATATTATTCGTTTTTATTTGTTTTTTTGATAATCCACTACAAAGTTCTAAGCAAACATGTAAAACAAACAAACATAGCTCTATAACTTGTATTTCGTAAGCGAAGTAGAATCACAAATTTCTTTCAATATGTATCCAACTTTTTCGAAATCCTTCAAATCCGTGTAAACTTGAGCGCTAGCTCTAACATAAAACTTATCTGCATGTTTAAACGCCATAACGTAACAATTATATTTATTAAACATCAATTCGTGAAATTCTGATTCAAATATATTTGGTTTCCCATCATCGACTTTAATTGGAAGTCGAATGTTGACCATATGAGCAATTGATGATTCAGGACCTAATATTTCTGTATTAAGAATGGAAGCAATTAGTTTACCACCTTTAATAGCCAAATTCCTACAATACGACTGAATCTTATCTTCGCCACCAAGTTTTTTACGGAATGCTAAAGCATGATGAATTGTCAGATAAGAGCTAGAGGGAATTTTAATATAAATAAAAAAGTCATTAATACTGTATGTGTGAATAAAAAAAATTTTTTAATTTGAAAAAAAATAAAATCGTCATCATACCTAAAGTCTTGCGTACCAACCCAAGAAAATTCCTTAACAAATCCACTATTACAAAGAGCACTAACAATAGGATGACGAATGTTTTTTTGATTTCTAAATGGCACATATAAAAGCGCAGATCCTCTAACAGTATATAACCATTTATGACAATTTGTTACGAAATAATCAGGATCAAATTCTTTAAGATCAAGAGGGATTTGACCTATTGCATGAGCACCATCTATCACGGAAATAATGTCATGTTTTCGAAGTATTTTAATAATCTTTTGAAAAGGAACAACGACACCTATAAATAAAAAACTTTTGATTGATTAAATAAATAAATTATTTGAAACTTTGCTTTTTAATTTATAGTATATTGTTTAACAAACCAGGTGTTGAAGAAATTGCATCAATGACCGCTAACTTAATTCTTGAATTTGGATTTTGTTTTTCTTCCTCAATACATTTTTCAATTTTAGAAATTAAATCTTCATCAGTTATTGGATAATTTACTTCCAATTCAATCAATTGCACCTTCCCATCATTATTATCTCTTGTAAAATACAATAATTCTCTTACAGAATTGTAAACGGTAGAAAGAAAAAGTAGCTAATTTGATTAAAATTTTATTTTATCATATTTTATTAGCAAATTAACATTTATGATCATTCACAAATCATATATAAACAAACCTTGTCTCCTTCTACATAAGTTAAGCTTTTCAATATAGCATTGATACCTGTTGTAGTATTTTGTATAAATACAACTTCATCTGTGTCTGCATTAACAAAATTTGCAATTGTTTCTCTAGCTTTGGTCAACTCAATTTCTAAATCTCGGCGCATCCATTGATCTGGTCTAAATTCAGACCTATCTTGAAATTCACGTAAAGCTTCTCTTACTGATTTAGGGTATGTGCCATATGAACCATGGTTAAGTGAAATGTATTTATCATCTAAAAGAAATTGCGAGCGAAGAGAACTTCCGAATTCCAAAGAATTTTCAAGCATATTACTAATTATAATTAAAATTTTTAGTATAACAATAAGAGGAGCACTAATATTATTTAATGTTAAAAGTTGAAAAAAAATTGTTGTGCAGATCAAGGAGCATAAACTACATACATACTTTTTTTTTATTATATACAATGAGGTAATGTCGCATAATTTTATAATTTTATTAATTGTCACACACAAAAAAAATGACTGCCCCCTAGTAAACTGATAAAGTTCACCATGGAACCAACCTTTCACCGTTATCTATCAAACCAGGCCCTAAAAGGTATTAAGATTTAACACCTGACATTCAGACGTAGATAAAAGCAAATAGTTATTACTCATTGTAATAATCCAACAGGAAGCCACCTGATACAATTGCATATTCTGTATCCTCAGAATCATTTGATAAATTGTTTGTATTTCTATTGAGACTAATAGAGGAGTTGTTAATAGAATTTTCATTGTATTTCTTTTTTGTTTTTTTTTTGTTTTTTAGTAATATTTAAAGAGATTTCTAATTAATCATTCCTTCACAAGATGCACTCAATGATTTTAAATATATATTGTTCATAATGATAGATGTAATTTTAGTAGTGATTTTAGTTTATGGTATAATTTTGTATTTTGTTGGTAATAAAAAAAGAAAAAATACCCTTGAGAATATGATAATTATTATTGTGTTTCTTATTATTATTCTTTGTTTCATGACGGATTTGTTGTTTTGAGGACAAGACCAGAAATGATTGAAATCTTTTTCATTGTGACAAAGAATACAATCCCAATGTTTATACAAATCTAGTCTTCTTTTTTTTAACAAGGAGCATAAACTAATTAAATTCGGCGATATGACTGATGATCTCGGCATGAAAAAGTAAAAATCCTCGACCTCCTATTGGTGCGCCACGCGCTCAAATTTCAAAAATTGCAATTTCGTGATTCGTTCAAAAAATGCAATAAAATTTTTTAAAAAAGGGTTACATGTGATTTTGGTTAAAATTACTGCCAAATTTAGTAAATTTAGGAATGATGATCAAAAACTAGTCTAAATTTAGCAATGATCCCTAGCGCTCAAATTTCTCATGAGCATAGTAAAGTACATGTTTTAAAAAAAGTAGAAACCTATTTTACCAACTAATGAGGCTATTTTTTTAAAAAGTAGGACAGAAAATGACTTCTATACTTTTAAAATTTGCCCAAAATTTAGGAGGTCTTTAGACCGAGCCAACTATATATTAATATGATATACTGTGTAACCGAACTCTACCCTTAAAGGCTACATGAAAATTTAATTTGTGTCAATTTTAAGAAGACCAATTATTTGTAAGTATTACAGTGACATGCACTGTATGAAATACAAATAACAGAATTTTTTAATAAAAAACAACCCAAGATAACTTTTAAAATGGATAACAATTTAAATCATGATAAAAATCAAGGTAGTGCTTTTATTAAAAAAATCTATGATGATGAATATTCAATGGAAGGATATACATTTTTTGGGAAATGTCAGAATTGCAATAGATATAATACTGATTCAAAATGGTGTCAATCGTGTGATCCAAAACTATTAACTGAAGGATGGACTAGTGGTAATGAAACACTAGATGAGTTGATTAAAAATACGCAACTTAAAGCAACTCAGTATAATAATTATTATTATCTTCAATGGATTCCTCATAACAATTTGACAAATATTGAAGAGATAGGTGATGGTGGTTTTTCAACTATATACAAAGCTACTTGGATAAATGGTTGGAAATATGCATATAATCATAAAAGAAGTAGTGAAAATTAAAGATGGGAACCGCAATTAGCCGCAATTCAATCTTCATATGCTGCAACCGCAACCGCAATTTAATTTTTATATGCTGCAATTAGTTGCAACTAATTGAGGAGCCATCTTTAGTGAAAATAGGATTGTGGCATTAAAAAAATTACATAATTTGCAAAATATTTCTCATGAATTTTTTAATGGGGTAAATTAATTTTTTTTTTGGACTTTTATACACTATTTATTATTATTGTTGAAATTAAAATATTTTTTTAGTTCAAAGATGATATAAAGTTTTACCATGAAGTAGATGTAATTCATATTTATGGATTAACACAAGATCCAATTACAAAAGACTATATGCTTATAATGGATTATAAAAAAAAAAATAGAAGTCTTCAAAATTATGATGAATATTTATATAAAAGAGAACAAAAATTTGGGAAATGTCAGACTTGCAATAGATATAATACTGATTCAAAATGGTGTCAATCATGTGATCCAAAACTATTAACTGAACGATGGACTAGTGGTAATGAAACACTAGATGAGTTGATCAAAAGTACACAACTTAAAGCAACTCAGTATGATAATTATTATTATCTTCGATGGATTCCACATAACAATTTGACAAATATTGAAGAGATAGGTGATGGTGGCTTTGAAACTATATACAAAGCTACTTGGATAGGTGGTTGGAAACATATAGACAAGGATAATAAAAGAATCAGTGAAGATGAAATTGTGACATTAAAAAAATTACATAATTCACAGAATATTTCTGATGAATTTCTTAATGAGGTAAATTATTTTTTTCAGATTTTTTAAACACTATCCATTATTGCTGAAATTAAATATAATTTTTTTTAGTTCAAGCTTCATGATAAAGAAGATATAATTAAAATTTATGGATCAACACAAGATCCAACTATATACAAAAGAATATATATTTGTAATGGATTATAAAAAAATAGAAGTCTTCAAAATTATCATGAATATTTATATAAAAGAGAACAAAAGTCAAATTTGTGATAGATATAATACTGATTCAAAATGGTGTCAATCATGTGATCCAAAACTATTAACTGTAGGATGGACTAGTGGTAATGAAACACTAGATGAGTTGATCAAAAGTACACAACTTAAAGCACCAAGTATGATAATTATTATTATCTTCAATGGATTCCACATAATGATTTGACAAATATTGAAAAGATAGGTGAAGGTGCTTTTTCAACTATATACAAAGCTACTTGGATAAATGATAATAAGTACATATATTCCAATAATGAAAGAGCTAGTGAAGATGAGATAGTGGCATTAAAAAAATTACATAATTCACAAAATATTTCTGATGAATTTCTTAATGAGGTAAATTATTTTTTTTATTTATTTTTTTCAGATTTTTAAACTTACTACATATGTAAACTTGATAAGTTGGTTTACTTGATAAGTCAGTCATATGAGCTCACCCCACATGACCGACTTATCAAGTTTTATGTATGTATTCATTATTATTGTTGGAATTAAATATATCTTTTCTTTTTTAGTTCAAAAATTATATTAAATTTCATGATAAAGAAGATATAATTAAAAATTTATGGATCAACACAAGATCCAATTACAAAAGAATATATATTTGTAATGAGATATATAAAAGATGGAAACCT
>CAUDNR010004301.1:138781-155937 GCA_958430865.1 Entrophospora sp. SA101 | reverse complement strand
TTATGAAGAAATTCTTCAATATTACCTTGCTAGTAGTAAATGGCAACCAAGGTTATTACTTCAAAAAGGACCAAGAACAAGAAAAACAGCTATAAAAATTAACTATGAAGAAAAAGCAGATTACAGCATAAAAAAGGGTTCTAAGGCAAAAATAAAGTGATTTCCTTTTTGAAATGGCTTTTTAATAATCAAATGCTAGATTTGCTACAATTGAATAATAAATTTTTTTGGTTATTTATTCAATTATTTGGAAGTTCAAAACATTGGTTTGCATTATAAATTAATGCTGTACAGTTGTTACAAAAATCTGGATGGTCTTTTTACATTCTTAAAAGCATAAAGGATATAATGATTCAAACCATACATGTTAGCCAAAATTAATTCTATTGCCAAATTCAAAATGCCAAAATAGCTTTTCATAATAGCTGAAATTAATTTTAATAGTGGCCAAAATTGTGATCCAAAATTATTTGAATTCCTCGATTTAATAGCCAAAATTCTGGATAGTTTATTTATGATAATTAATATAGAGAATATGGAAAAGAATGTGGCCAAAATATACAATTTTTGGAATTCTTGAAATTTAAATCCAATAAATTTCGTGCATACATAAAAAAAGCCTTTTTCTGTATTCAAAAATTATAAATGAGTCAAGCTAATTGTTAAAATACTTATTATGATCTGATCCGATCTGGTTCTGTTCTGACTTGGAGTCTGAAACCTGATTCGAAATATCTTATAATAATAAAAATTGTTATTTTATGAATTAAAGAAACTACTCATGAATTAAGTAAGACTTTACGAAATTTTAATAAACACCCATCCTCCTTCACTTCAAAGAAGGAAAAGGCTACGATGAGGTTTAATAAAAGTAAGTCATTCTGATTTTGACATCTTTATTAATTATAATCCAGCAATAATCTCTCAAAGCAAGGAAAATTTCTGACAAGTCTTTGGATACCCTTGTGGTGGGAAAGTTCAGGGAGAAAACGTTTATTACAAAATCGGTAATCTCAAAATGAAAATAAAGAAAAAGAAAAAGTTGATGTAAGTTTATTTGATTATAATAGCGGTTGCAACTTTAGTATTCAGTATTATAGCTATGATTATTTATTACATTTCTAAAAAAAACTAAAAAGATAGATAATTTGCTATTTTACCTTGAAAAGATTTCCCCAATTTATGTTATCATAAGGTTTTTTCCATATTATTTTCTTCTTCCACTTTTTATTAAGCAATCGATTAGCTTCATTCTGTGTTCTTTTCCTATTGTTTATTATTTTTCTTTCCTCTTGTCAGTAAACTTCATAGGTAATTATTTCTTTCCTTAGATAATCTTCAAGTGCTTGAGTTTCAGTCAATTTAAATATGTAATGTTCTATTTTCTCATCTTGTTCTCTTTTTAAAATTGGGTTCCATGATGGTCAATATCTAATTAGCTTCATTTATAGATAATTTTGCAAATATATCTCCCAAAAGAAAAGTACTCGCCTAATCTGCACTTTTAGACTAATTATTCCATTTTTATCATATTGAAAATTAAAAAATTTAAAAAATGATAGTGGAGAAACGAAAATAAAACACATGGGCAAGAGACATTATAACATTACATACCAATATAATTGTGGTGGGTCTAATTTATCCAAATACATTATGTTGCATGATCGATGGATGTTAAACGCGTTTTACAATTTAACTTCTCGTTTTTTTTTTTTTTTTTTTTAATATTAAACCATACTATAAAATCATAAAAAGCAATATTAATCAATAAGCCTGATTTTTGCAATATATATTGTAATTATGAAGAAATTGATTGCACAGCCATGATATTGTGGCAAAGGTTAAAAAAAAAAATTTCGTTATATTTCTTGACGAAGTGGAAAAATTTTCTTAAATCTTTTAATTTCAATTAATCACAAAAAATGATTTTAATGACATTGAAATGCCTTAGATCTGGTGGAATAACATTTTTTGGTGGTGTGTCAGTTTTAGTTGCTACAATGATTGGACCAGGTCTAATTACAAGTGCGTATATAAATAATTTACAAATGTAAATTATATAGCATTTTTGAAAATATTTATCTTAAAATTAATTATTATTGTTATTATTTGATGAATATGTGGATAATAAATATAGTTCCATTATTGTTTCAATCAGCTGGATGGTTAACGTAAGTCATCAATTAATTAATCATACATTGATTATATAAATATATCATATAAATATATCATATAAATGACATGACATTGCTTGTTAGATCAATCTTAATGTTTATATTGGCAATATTTTTATCAACTACTGCTTCACTTGTATTATGTGAAGTGTTAAGTTCCATACCTGGTAACGAAAAATTTCAGGTAAATTGCAAAGCTAATAATACCTCAACATTTCCATCCATTTACTGATTATCCATTTATCTATCATTCTCCAAATTCTATATATAAAATAATTGTAGAAAAAAATTGAATATATACAATTATCAAATATTCTAATCAAGAATAAAATAATTTGTTCAATAATTCAAATAATAATTTTCTTGTCAATTGAATCAATCATCATCACTTCAATAATAATCTCGTCGCAGTCTCTTGATAAAATGTTTATAAAATTCGCAGGGAAAAGTTGTGGCATTGAATTGTATCCAAATTTGTTCAAGGCTATTTGTGTTAATGAGTTGACTTCCGAACAGAACAGTCCGTTCGGATCAAATTATATGTTGGTTACTTTTGGATTATTGGTAAGTGGACGGGGGATTTTTTTAATAATTTGAGTTGGATGGGGAGTTTTTTTTTTTTTTGTGGATATAGGAACTTATCGATATTATTTATGTAGTTAACATTTGGATTTGTTATACCAATGACATTATCAAGTTTATCTGAAAATGCCAAAGTACAAATATGTAATGATTTTATTTTAGTTAATTTACTTGTTTACTTTTGGAAAATACTTATTACATATATTTTTTTTTATTATAGTGGCAATAATATTATTATTTATAATTATGATTATATGGATAGTGGTATTTATTGTTAATGGATTAAATCATAATAATGTTCCATTAATTGGTAAAGATCAGTCTCAACTAGTTGGTACTATATTATTCAATTATGCATTTATTGTCTTTATACCAAGCTTAGTTAATGAACTGGTTAGTGTTGGTTCATTCTATAATTTTAGTTTTTTAGAGTATTATTTTGAACATAATTTACTAATTTAAAAAGTTTTCTTATCTCCAAATTTCCACCACCAAATAATCAGAACAGAGACGTTTCAATTCATAAAACAATAATATGCTCTGTACTATTTACATCATTATCATATATACTAATTGGAATAATGGGTTCATTGGCATTTGGAAAAATGAACCAGAACTCGAACATCATCAAGGAAATCCAAGATAATGATAATGAAAAATTGAAAAAAAATATTTTTATTGAAATCACAACTTATCTGTTCCCAATTGTTGGTCTATTAACTGCTATTCCTGTTGATGCCATCATCATAAAATACAATTTAATTGAATCTGGGATATGTAATAATAGTAAGTTTTTTTTTTCAATTAGTGAAGAAACTCTATTTATGTTTTATTATTTTGTCAATTATAAATAACTGGTGATATTATTCCTACACGTTCGTCCCGCCTATTTTACCACAGTAATATCTTCAATACTTTCGACATTATTTAGATGGCTAGTGGTTATACCATTTCAAACTGGTATCTGGCTAAATATACTTATTAATTGGTCAAGTTTATTATTTATTAGTACAGCAAATTTTATTATACCATTTATATTATATTATAAAAGTTATAATTTAAAAAGATATTCTTCAAGAATAACATTTTCTTTGCCTTCTCCTTCTACAACAACTTCTACAACAACTTCAAGTAATGATAATAACGAATTAGGATTATCATCAAAGTTAAAAGAAACTAATATGAATTTAGAGAGTTCAGATATTGGAAGAAAAAAACGTTTAAAAAGATTTAAACATATGTCTTCTGATGCCATTCTATTGGATAAAATACCTGATTTTGTCACAAATAATGAAGATAATAATGACGAGGAAATATTGAATGAAAAAAGCTCATCACCGCCAGAATTACAGCAATCGCCGCAATCGCCACAATCACCACAATCACCACAATCACCACAGTTACCCTCAATAATTAGAAAAAATTCTTCGGGCGATAATTATGAAGAGTTATCTTCCTCGACAGTGTTTCATTCTTTATCAACAACAAATAGCAGTAGTCACGAAGAAGATGAAGAAATTATAAATTTTTTTAGTTCATTAACAAAACCATTTATTGCTTTTCCTTTCCTATTTTCTTCTTCTTCATATTTTACAACAAACAAAAAAATTAATTATAATATGAAAAGAAAAAAATATACTTTTTATATTGTTCTCTTCTCATTGATTTCAAGTGTGATTTTAGTTGGTAGTATAATAATTTATAATATTATCCTTTTATCCAAAAGTTAATAAATTGTAAAAAAAAATTTTTTTTGTAAATTATAAATAAATAAAATATTGATTAGTAACGTGCCAATTTAATTGTTTCCTTTATCAAAATATAGAGTATGTGTGCTTTTATCTTCTTTGATATCAAATGTCAGCTGATAATTAGTACACCAGTCTTAACATTCTGCAGTTGGTCCAGATACCAACTTTACTTCCTCGTGGCAGATAGATCTGATATATCCGCCATCTCCAATGCATACATGTTGCTTTATCAAATTTGTTGCACAAGTAAAAAAAAATATATGGTTTTTTTATAGTCATTGAAATTCCAAACATGGATGGCGGGTTATCCATTTACCTGTTGATATATTCCATCAGGAAATTTTTCACACCATAATGTCACTCTCATAAAATTATGTAATATTCGCACTGAATGTAAAAATCTGCATCGGAAAACTCCCTGATGATCGGATACCAACTTTCCTTCATTGTGACTGATGGATCCGCCATCCTAGAATAGAGTCATCCAACAACTTTGTTAAATCATTTAAAAGTTTACCAGGACAAATGATAATTCGTAAAATGTTTTCTTGGCATTTTTAGTGTAGATTAATACTTAATGATAGTTTGTCTTTTTTTTAGGATGTACTGTGGAAATGAATGGAAAAAAATAGCATTGGATAGAAGAACTAAAGAATAGAAAGGAAAAATGGTCATGAATAGTACCCGATGGAGAAATTAAAAAAGGGATTCTTCACCTTTACCCTCTTCATCTTTGTGGATTTCAAATAAATAATCTGATATATTCAAACAAAAAATTCGAGACAAACAGGAAATGGAAAATCCAACTTACACCAATAATATCTGTATTTTTTTTATTTTGATTGCTTGAGGCTGGTTGTACTCGAACCAATTAGAAGGAATATCAATCATGCCCACAATGACCACTATTTACAATAAATTAATATAGTACCATGATGAATAAGAGGTATATGCAACTGGTGGAAAGTGAGATCCGGAACTCTGTAGGTCGCAACATGTAAAAACAAACAACATGCGATGACAAGTGTTGGTAGTTAATCGAGAGCATCATTCCCAAGGTGGGCACTCCGTTTTAATAAGCCAATCTAGCTCTTAGACGCATTATCGGTTTATTTAATTTACAAAAAAAGTATATGCCATACCATTGTAGTCAGATTTGTTTAGAAATTCTTTTAATTAACGAGTAGATTCTCATTTCCTCATTCTTTTCACAATAATTTATGAAATTTGTTTTTCACTAGTAAATATGGATGTATCATAACATCTATAAATAATTTAATGTATAACATTATGACATTATCAAACCTTATTAATTATCATATCAGTTAAACATCAGTTATATCTTTTATTAAGCATTTAGTTATTAAAAACAAAGGATTTTTTCACAATATTCATTATCATCAAAAATGTTATTAAAAAAACCAAATGATTTCATCAATGTTGCTGTGTTTTAAAGATAGAATTAATTGATAATGTTGATGAAAGAGAGAGATACTGCTAAACTAGTTTTTTTAAAAAATAATTATTTAATTCATTTCTGCACTATTTATTATTATTACTATCGCTGCTATTGTTGCTATAACTAATTATTGTAATTATTGTTATAACTATTATCATTAAACTATATCTGTCAATCTATTTATTTATCAATCGAGCTTTGGTGCAAGATAATATCTAAGATAACTATTATTACTTGAATTTAAAGTATATTCTACAAGCAATGGAGTATTTTCAGCCAAGTGTAATTTAACTTGATCAGATAATGGTGACCCTTTTGTAAAGCTCATTAAATATTTAAGTGAAAATTGAAGTGAAACTTCATTTGTAACGTTAATTTCGATATTTTCTTCTGGCTAATAATTAATAAATGTAGATAAATATTATAAATCCCCAAATAATTGAAAATTAAATAAAAACCAATTTACTTTATTTATGGAATCAACTGGCTTCAATTTGATACTACCATTGCCAAGATCTCCTTCTGTAATGAATTTGATTTCTCCTTTGTCAATATCAATTCTCACTATTATTTTTTTTGAAACAAAATGAATTAGTTGATCAATTAAAATCATAATATAATAGTAATAGTAACAAATAATAAATTCACCAGTTTCACCGATAACCATCATATCGCGACAAATCCTTTGAAATTCTGCTGATGATAAAACTACTTCAGCGTCATACTCGGTTTCTGGAACACTCAAATGTTCCTGATTAATATTCATTAATTTCAATACATATTCACAAAATTTATCATTTGCTGTTATTAATCATCAAATAAATAAATTAATAATGATGATAATAAATAATTTTCTTTTCTTATTAAATAATTTTTTTCTTTTTCCTACTTGAGTTATCAAATGATAAAGTTAAAGTTTCAGGAAAATCTTCATTGGCTTTTAATGTAATGGCGTCATCATTTCCTGCACACTTCAATAACTTGTTAAAAGTAGTTAAATTTACACCCAAGGAAAATCCTCGATCACATCGATATGTAGAAAATATATCAGAATTTAGTAAAAGTGAAACCAAGGCTATATGTGAGTTGTCCATTGCTTGAAGTGCAATGCCAGCTTCGCTACAATCAAAATTTGCATCTGTAATAAGTTCTTTAATAGCTTCCGATAATTTTTTAAGTATTGTACCTCGGCTTAAATGTGCTTCAAACATCTTCTTTATTAGATAGAATCTTGTAGTATTATTAGTGAGTGAGTGAGTGAGTGAGTTGACTGACGCGATAAAACTTTCGTGAAACAAAAAAAATGAATTGCTTTTTAATAGAGGAATGATCGTCTATTGTTTCACGAAATTGAATGACAATCTGTATTTATTGAAAATACCATGAATGAATGATAGTGGCAGTTCATATCTAATTAAATGGAGAAACTAAAAAGTTCACTATTGCAAGATATCACTTATTATTATTATGTTACAATATTGCCACTATACTATTCCTGATCGCAATGATACTGTAATAGCATTGTTGTTGACGTTTGTCGTAGTTGCTGGAAACTACCTTTTGAACTGGATTAATAAGCACTTTGGATGGTATTGATGCATTGCCCCTGGATACACCCCATTTCTATTAGATAAGCCATGCCCAAAGGAAAACAACAACCCTTTTGCAAAAAATAGACAATGTTTACATTAGTCGCCCATAGTTTTTGTAAAGTGTACGACATACATACTTTTATTATTTTGATCAGGGCCACTGAAAATCAAACCATTTAATGCCACCATCGATATTCATTGATTGGCTTATTCAACAAGAAGAAAGTCATTTTCAATTAATAATTAATCGATTTAACAAATTAGGTTTTACCAATTTGATGACTGCTCATGAATAATACATCATGTTGGATAATAACTCTCCACCTACCAATTGTTCCTATACCACAAATCAATAAATAAAATCAAAAATACTATCATTATCTTCACCATCAACAACAACAATTTTATCATTGTATTCTAAGTTACCAATAAGAGAACACGATCGCCGTCACCATCAACAATTACTAGTGTATGGACTCATTCTTGCACAATCCACCAAACATTAACTATACTAATAATCATAATAATTTGATTCCTGATTCAATTATCTTGTCACACTAAACCCCACTTTTATAATTCAGTATCGTGTCTATATATAATAAGTATTAGCATGTAGCTTATTAATATCTAACGTTTATTTTATTTTTTTATAGTGCCCAACTCATTTTGTAAGATGGTGATAATTCCAATTTTTTACAAATGTTTTCAAAATATATTTATTTAAATAAAATGTAATAAAATTTCTAATCATAATATAAACCTAAAATACATGCTAGTAATATAATTAAAAAATCTAAAGGATAATAATAAATACTAAAAAAGTTTTTTTAAATTTCTTATAATAAGTGTCACTATTATTAGTTAAAGTATCAGCAACACTCAAAATAGGAGAGTTGGCAATATCTTTATTTCTATTTGCAATCAAAACACTCTGTCTTTTCCATTACCTCCACTACTACTAAACCCACTTCTTTTATTGTTGTTGCTGTTATAACCACCACCACTAAAATCCTCATCTAAAATTTCCGGATGTTCTTGGATGCATCTTCCAAAAACTCTGTGTAAACTTTCGATCATCGGATCTTGATGCAATGTTATTGCACAATATTCTCTATTAATTCTTTCGATGGTTTTTGTTAATCTCAGTTGATTTTTTGGATTAATGAAATAATAATTGCTATTACGACTATAATCATTATTACTGTTATAGTTACTGTTGTAATAAATGTCATCGTCGTCATCACCATAATCAGATAGAAAATGTTGTCGTTGTAACATTAATTTTTGTTGAGTACGTGATATATTATTTCCATTATTATTTGGCGATGTTGAAAAATATTTTGATTTATGTGGGAAAGCTTGTGATTCTAACATTTCTTCCCCCTCCTCTTTATCATTATGTCTAATTGATCTATCATCATCATCATCATCATCATCATCGTCATCATCGTCATCATCAAATGTTGATAAAAAAGATGTTACATTATTATGATGTTGAAGATGATGAACATCTAAAGGTATTGTTGTTAATGAAGATGCAACTAATGTTATACCAGAAGAAGATCCAGCTGGTGATGACATCATTCTTGATTTATGATGATGATTAAGCGAATGATGTAGAAGAAGAGGGGGAAGATTATTGTTATTATAATGATTATGAAGTTGATGATGATGTTGTTGATTATTATTATTATGATTATGATTATCTGTTAAAGTTTTACTTGTTAGTAAAAAAGGATTTGAAGATCCTTGTTTTGACTTTGTTGATGTTGATTTTAATTTTGCTGATGATATTGTTGATGTGGCTTGATTAGTGTTAGCGTTATTATTATTGGTACTATTTTCAATAACGTTATTGACATCTTCATAATTCCTATTATTAGCGTTAGTATTAATATTACCACTAGCAGCAGTGATATTTGAAACTTTGCTACTACTGTTACTGCTGTTCTCTTTTTCTCTTTCTTCATTTTTAATTGACTTCTCTTGATTATTGTCATTATCTACCACTTTAGATTTTTCTATTCTCGAGTTTCTTCTATTGGATTTATTAATGTTAGTGTTAGCATTAGTGTCAATGTTAGTGTTTCTATTATTATTATCGTCATTATTACAGTTATTCAAGGTGTCATTATTTGAATTATTATTATTTCCGTTAATTTTGATGGGTGAATTATTATTAGATTTCATATCTGTATTTTTTTTATTTGATCAAGAAAGAAAAGTTTCTGTGATATTACATCATTCGTTCGATCAGTGATATTAAAAGATTAGATTAGATTAGATTTTATAATTTTATTTTTTTAATAAATTTATTTACAATGAATTGAGATTAAAAACAAAAAAAAACATTAATATTAGTAATTACTATATAGAAAGAAAATTATGTATATATATGATGTGTATATGAAGATATTTAAGAAAGAATTGTAAACCTCTATTCATTTTTTAACATTAGAGTCTCAATGCAGAAAACTAATATATTATCCGCTTACTGCTGTCGCTACTACCACACAATTTGGTAAATGAGGTTCACATTTAATATTCAAGTCATTGAATTGAAAGATATGATTCTATTGTAATTAATTCTCTCAAGAACCCATTGATGATGTTTCTTCACGCTTTGACACAAGATCGAATTCTCTTTCTGGCACTGATCAGGTTCAAGAAGAGAAATAAAAGCGTAGTTGAATGAATGCCTTAGACCAAAATATTTTACTAGATAGGATTTCTTCTCCTTTGTGTGTTAATTTTTATGATCAGGTTTATCCTTTGATAAACAAGATTTTCCATACCTAGAAGCGTGTTTCAAATTCAAAGGCAGCTGCAGTTTTTTGCATTCTTTTTTGGATATGGGCATCAGATTATTTTTTTGCATTCCCCCAGCCGAGCTCTAACAAGTTGATCCATCCTCTCAATTCTTTTTTCCTCGGTGTTTCTGATTGTAAGTAAGATTGTGGGAGTGTTAACATTTTCGTTGATATAACAACAAGCAAAAACCTTTTTAAAAAGAAAATTTATAATTTTATGAATCTTTTTATAATTGATTATCTAAGCTCTTGTGAGAAAGATTGATATCTCTAAACTAAAATATTTCACATTAACAAGTTCATAATTGTTGAACATGCCCAGCTATTGCTCAACAATCAAGAGATCCATTAGTATGCTTTGTTATATTCTTTCACACTATTGACACTACTATTTGCAATAATCTTTTGTCCATGACGGCTTCTTTTTTGATATATATAACATGCATCATGAATACCTATTTCCCATAAGATTATCATTATGAGAAGAGCCTGTCAGTGAATTTTTGCTATTTTGATCTTATCCACCAATCTCTCTTAATTAAAAAAGCATTGTTAATGGAAGAGCATCCTCTATTAAAACTATTGATTTACCGATCAATACAACCATTTTCAATGGTAAGTATGAAAGTTGCGTAAACTATTAAATAGTCACGTGCCACTTGAAAAATTGATCATCTGGTGGTTGTGCCAAATATATACTGACCTTTTTTAAACAGTTCTTTCTGATTTCTTTAAATATCGAAAATAGATAATAAAAAAAGCATTTAGAAAATTTTTTCACAAAGAAAATGTATGTAATTAATCGAATTTGGTAAATTAATCTTGATACTTAATCTAGAACTAGAGCTTAACTAATTGTTTGAAAGCATTGCCCTGATAACATTAGTGTTTTCCTTCATCTTTTCTCTAAGCCTATTGGACTTTTTTTTTAAAAAAAGTTAAAATGGAGCATATGTTTAGTCGTACCATATATTTGTTCGTAATGAATGGAGTAATTTAGTTGATGGCCATATTTCATCACTCAATAGAAATAACATAGACCCCCCCACATTGACACTATAATTATTTCAAGGTGATAAAGACAGTATTCACCTGAGTTGAGAAATTGTTCTCCAGTTTCTCTATTTTAATGAATTTTGTTTTGATTATTCTAATTTATTTGTTAATGGTGGTTTTGTGCTGAAGTGAAGACATTATTTCCACATGATGACTTTTATAATTATTGGTACAATATGTAAAAACAGTTGGCCGACTGACCAGCTTTCTTTACGTGTTGTTGATTCTAGTATTATCATATTAATACCTTTCGGATAGAGTCTTGATCATCAAAAAATTTTTTTTTGAGATAGTTAGTAGCATAAATCAATAAAATTGACCATTTTATTGGCTGTAGATTTTCAATTATTTTATAGGGTTGGAAATTAAGAGAAAGTAAATTTAAAATATCAAATGTAAAAAAAGAAATGTATATAATATCGTTAGAAGCTCACTTAAAGAAAGAAATCAATTCTAAACAAGTGTTTAACAAAGCAAAAACAAGGTTATTTGTCATAAAGTAATGACGATAAAAAATGCATTAGTGGGAAGTAATATGCAATAGATAGTAACAACAAGAAAAAATCTGTTGTTAGTAGTTATACACAAAGATGAGCCAATCTCAAGCAATAGGAGCGAGATTAACAAAAAGAAAACTGCTTGATAAGTATTTATTAATTAGTTAATTGATAAGTGCATTAATTGGATTCATATTTATTTATATTATTGCTAATGGTATAAATAGCTATTGCCTCAGGAAACCGTGCATCATAAAACCATTATTAAACGAGAGAATATAAACAAGAATTAGTTGTATGATATTTTATATGCATATACATATATACATTATTTATATATTTAATTTTATTTGATAAAGTATTATTGATATATATAAAGAATTAGTTGTTGTATGATATTTTTTATATGCATATACATATATACATTATATATATATTTAATTTTTATTTAATAAAGTATTATTATTATTTTTGTAAAAATAAGTGATTAAAAAGGAAAGAAAAATATTATTGATATATATATCAATCAATTAAGTAGTTTTCCTCTTATTAGCTGCTGCTCGTTTAGAAGTACTAGTAGTAGCGGCTGGCTTGGCTTTTCTAGTAGAACTAGTAGATTCTTTAGCAGTGGTGGCTTTTTTGGCTTTTGGTGCTGCTTTTTTAGGAGGTAATGCACCAGTAGAAGCTTTTTCAGTGGTTCTTTTAGTTGGAGCAGCTCTCTTGGTAGTCGTCTTCTATATAAAGTAAATATGATAATGGTGATGATGATGTTGATGATAAGTAAAGAAAAATAATACGTTGATATTAATCGTTAATGAATTAATTAATTGATAAATAACTGATTGATTACTTTATCAGATGCTTTGGCTTTGACGGGAACACTTTTTTCAATTTTTTTAGCAACAGGTTTATCTTTTTTCTCGACTTCTTTCTTTTCCTTTTCCTTTTTTACAAGTTTAAGAGTGCCACTAGGACCTTAATTAATTATAGTACATATATGTATGTAAATGATCCTGTTAAATGATTTTATTATTGTTGTTATTATTATTAAATACATCATCATGTCATCAATACATACCATTTGGGAAAGAGAAAATACCCTTTTCACAACCTTTAGTAATAGCCATACGAAGACGGCTGTTTGTAGTTGGATTATCAGGAAGATTATACGTATTCAAAATATATTTCTTGATTGCTTGGCGGCTGATATCATGATAATAATGATAATAATTTATAATAAATATATATATATATATAAACAGTTTATTTTATTTATTATATTTGTATGTATATATATACCTGCTTCCTTTTCGCTCTTTCAAGGCAACGATAGCATCTAAACATTATTATTAAATTATTATGACATTATTATTATTAACAATTAATACTATTTATTATCTTGTTGCCCTTTAACAGCCATTAAATTAAAATAAATAAGAATACCTTTAATCATATCAGCATATTTTGGGTGAGCAGGAGCACTAGAAACTTTCTTGCTTTTTGAAGCAGCACTTGCAGAACCTCTTGGCATTGTTGTTATATTTTAAAAAGCTTAAATGTGTGTAATAAAGTGAAAGACGAAGAACAGATTAAATATTAATATTATTTGTTTGTTGTTATTAGTTATTATGAAAATTTGCAAAAAAGAAAAGAAATGAGTAAGAGAAAGAACTGGTGTTTATATGAAAAAAATTATTTAAATATATTTATATATATAAAAATGTGTATACGTAATGATTATTTTATTTTATTACTAATATATATAATTGAATTTATTTTCCCAATTTTTTCATCAAAAATAAATTTCGTTGTTATTGTTTTTTCTTCTTTAAAAAAATATAGAAAAGATTGTGTAATACAAGGAATTCAAAACTTTTGATTTTTTGTTATTGTTATTGTTATTGTTATTGTTGTTGTTGTTGTTCGTCACTTTTTTGAGATGTAAGAACGTGTCATAGAAAAGATAGAAAAGAGTAATGATGATATGTTATGAATGATGATAATTATATATATGATTCACATGATGATTGCCATTTCTTGCCTTCTTTAAACTAAAGAATTTGATTAAAGCGAAAGAATTCATTCTAACAAATTATTTATTTGATTTAATTGGATAAAGTCTTTAATTTTCTTCTAATCTCTCTTATCTCTCTCTCAGAACCCCGAAACATGCAAAAACTGCCAAATTTGGAGAGGATTTTCATTAACCCGCCAATCACAGCGTGGCTCGAACCTTTATAATTTTGGGGTCCTCTTTCAACCATTAATATTATAGGACATTTTCGACTACCCATTTTGCGTAGCAATATTTTAAAAGTTCTCTTATCAACCAGCTATTATTATTATCATCATCATTATTTATTATATTATTATGCGCAAATCAGTGGGAAAATGGCAATGTAACATTGACACACATAATGAAATAATAATATGTGTAGGAGGGTGTATAATTTATGTAATTATGTGTGATCAAAATTTTCTTTTAACTCTTCACCCCCAAAAAAGTAGGCTTTTAATTAATTATTTGCTAAAAAATAATTTTGGGTTTTCGGTAAAGAAAAGAATAACGACGTTATAGGTATTCAAATTTTCTGAATAAAGATGATAATGGTGGATTCATAGCAAGTTATGTTGATGGTACGGTGCGGGTCACTCTAACACAATATATAATAATAATATATAAATTTTTTATTACCTCCAAATTAAGTAAAAGGATTTCCAAATTAGACAACTGAGCCCAGTCCAATGTTTCAAATTTGGGAAAATTTTATATGTATAAAAACGCATGATTTTTAAAAGCTAATAACCCAGAACCAATAATAAATATTTTCAGTTTTATTTTGATCATGAGAATTCAGGATATGATTAAACTTGTTCTTCGAGGTAACAGATGACTAACGTTAAAATCTCTCCCATTTGTCGATCACATTTGTGGCTAAATAATTTGACTCATCCCAAAAATTACATAATAACAATGTTAACCATTTTTCCATTTTATATTTTACCTTGTTACGATTTTATTACGAGGCATTACTTTAAACAGTTTGTGAACTATTCTCATAGACGTGACTTTAGGTTAATTTGGGTATCAGTACCTATACGTTTTTAATGGTAGATTTCTTATTTTATTGTTTTACAACAACTTTGCCATGATCTAATCCTTGGTTGGCAATAGGCTGAGATCAACAAGTTTGGTACCATTAATGTTACATCAAATCTCGGTATCGTTTTCATGACAGAAAATTTGGTCTGGGTCAAAACGTAAATAATCTGGGTGAAATCATGATTCCATACATAATAGGCAGGATTTCAAACAACTCAAGACAAACTAATTCACGTTATCCCCTCTATATCAAGGGATTCAACGAAATAAGATCTTCTTGATTATACTTGAACAACGCCACTGATTCTAATATATCATCACTGTCATTTGCTGATATAGGAGCCTTCATGCTGGAAAGAATGAAACCATAAAGAATTACTTTCATCAACACTTTTTTCGTTCCCTCTTCATCACTCCTCAATTACAGCCAGGGAATATATATACCAATTTTGGAATTTCTAAATACTGTGATATTCATTGTGTAATAATCATAATTGGCTATGAAGAAAATAGCCTTACAAGCCTACCAAGATTATTATAATTTGCAACTATTGATTTTTTTTTATTGCATATTACTAATAATAATAAAACAAAATAATGTATTCATATAATTTTTTCCATTTAAATATGGATATGCAATGATATTAATATGCTTCTTTTTCCGCAGTAAATAAATACTATTATTATAGAGCCAAGTAAAAAAATCAATGAATAAATGAATACAATGAATTATTATATATTTAAGTAAAGCATATTTTATACAGTTAAATAAAACATCGTTATTAACAATTCATTTGTGATGTCTTATACAAACGGAATAATTATAATAATAAAGTAAAAGATTCAGCTAAAATGTAACGGGAAATCCATTTCTATGTTTGGTATGTTTCCTTACTGAATTAACTAGTTGCAGCATATAAAAATTTGAATTGCGGCTAAAATAAATATTGTTTGTAGTAATTTCCTTTAAGACTTTTAAATTTCAAAAATACGATTAACTTGTGCTCCACATGTAATCAGTATTATATATGTACATTTACATTTGTTGAATGGTTTACTTGAATATATGAAGCGTGAATATAAGTATTAGTAATCGCAAAACTATATATTAAAAATGTGTGGTGATTGGACAAACTACCCTTCTTTCAGTTAACCATGTTTCTCAGTCCCCTCATTGAATCCCAAGTTATTTAGCAGAAAGAACAAATTTGGTAATATAATTGATATCAATACACTAGAATAAAAGCATATTCAATTATACACATTAAACTTTTCTTGCATTTTTCACCTCATCATAATCTTTGAAATATTCTAATTGCCAATTTCACATGTTCCACCTTTTGTTTATAACGCGATCATTACACCGTTGATTTGAGGTACGTAGTGATTAATACATTGTTTCAATGCCAATCCAAAAAGAACTTTATCAAAGCCGAGATCTTTGCATCAGAAAAATAAATCCTCATGTTTGTTTCCTTCGTAGAAGTTTTGCTTAATGGTTCAACTTTTTCATTATAACTTGACTTGAATAAAAACCAATTAGGCAATCACAAAAGTGGGCTGTCCCCACATTCAAGGCTGGTTATGACCTGCCAGTACTAGAGCAAGTCTGCAGTAGACGCTTCTATTGTGCTTAACAGAACTGTCAATATGTTAAAAGAAAAACTCAGAGTTGCCCAACTAGTTGAATAAAGAAAAAATATTAATGAAAAAAATTAAATATATAGATAATTGATAAAAAATGGAAGTTACTATTTTAGTGTTTACCAAATGTGTATGGTTGCAAAAAATAAAATATAAATAAATAAATAAAATACAAAAACTATTTTTTCATTTTATAACTTTTTTGTTTTTCATTCTCTCTTCTTTTAGAATAAATAAATCTAGTATATAATTGTAACAATTATAAACTATCATAATTTTAACTTTGTTGAATATATACATAAAAATGTTTGGCTTTTTATTTTATAAGCCTATACGGTAAGTACTTTCATCATATAATTCGTAAGCCAACTAACCAACTATTCATCAATTCACTATTTTTTCTCGTTCACTTTTACAGTAATTTCTTTGGATTCTTGTATCCAACATATGCATCATTCAAAGCAATTAAAACAAATGATGTTAAAACT
>CAUDNR010004301.1:86237-137267 GCA_958430865.1 Entrophospora sp. SA101 | reverse complement strand
ATTTTTGATTGTAAATTTTTTTCTCAAAATTGTCGTTGTAGCACAAAAAGTTCAGTGACTAAGTGACTTGCACCATACTACCTATGTAAAGTTACGGCTATTCAAAAATGGCATTACGTTTTTTTACTTTAAAACAAGGTTTTTGTTGTCTTAAAAATTAGTGAGAATATGCAGCTTTCATATGGGGAGGGTAGTCGTTGTTTGTTTCGTAAATGAAAAGTGAAAGACTTATTGCTCAAAAATAGATATAAAGCCATTATTTTTACTTCCAAAAACATGAATCAAATTTGGTGCACAAAAAAAAGTATAAATTGGGAGATGTTGAAACATTTTTTCTTGATATTAATATTAATAGGCCGAGGTTTTTTTGTTTGCGAGAAGGATCCGATTTGTTCGACGTTTTAATTCAAGATCTTTGAAAGGAAATTTTTTCGTACTAAATGATGCTTTGCACATGAAAATTTTTTGAAACAGTATATATAGTACATATGGTGCTTAACACACACTCAAATTTTGTGTATAATAATAAAAATATGAAAATGTACTAGCACTGGTACGGAATATCTACCAACCGGTAAATGAAATAATTGACCTTCGAAGGAACACTGATGTATCGTTAATATGCGCATATGGACGCATACGAGTCTTTAGGATTCTTTGCTTTGTTAAACTCCAATGCTGATATAAGAAATCTTGTATTGATTTTTTCATATAAATAAAGAAAGAATTTGGTACAAACAAAATCATAAAATAAAAATATTTAAATCAAAACTATAATCAATCAAAATGTACGCAATTAATAATAATAATATTTACTTGTTCTTGTTCTTGACATTATTTACAACAATAATCAATTCATTTTCCTATAGTGATTTTAGAAAAAGAGCACCCGAAGTTGGTATGTTTACTCAGTGTGATGGTGATTTTCCCATCACTATTATTGAGGATACATACACTCCGTCAATATTCGTACCTGGTGAAAAGACCACCGAACACTTTGTATGGGATAGCACTGTCGAAATTGAACCAACAACCACTTTTGTCCTGAGTGTTTCCTTGCTTGATGGCACAGCAATATTAACACACGAGGAGGATTATTGTGAAAGCAACTCGAAACCTCCTGATATAGATTGTCCAATTCCGGCAGGACATCTCGATTTTACACTCGAATATGTGTTCCCTATTAGTCCTACCCAACCTGTTAATGTAACTGAGCAATATCTCATAAAATCGACTCGTAAGTTATCTCGTATTGTTTTATTAATTTTGCTTGACTCTAATAAATATTTGCTAATGTTGTTATTTGATTATTTAGTTATCGGTTCGGATGGTACAACTTTACTGTGTGAATCAGGTATAGCCACTGTAGCATACCCTTAATTCATATATTTTATATACTTAAGATTTTAAGATTTTTAAATGTCAAACTTAAGCAATTATAATTCGTATAATTCATAATTCATAATTCATGATTCATGATTCATAATTCATAATTCATAATTCATAATTCATAATTCATAATTCATAATTCATGATAAAATTTATTGGTTAATATTTCGAAATGTAATAAAAAAATTTTTGTTTTAATATTTAAAGGCGTTCAACCAGTCAGTGTTGGGAAATTGCCACTCCACTGTGCATTCCTGTTTTATTTTTAGAAAAATAATGAAAATATGGTTAAATGGCTCCGCTTACGGTTAATTATTTTGTTAACGATTGATATTAATAGAGCATGGCATAAAGCCAATTTTTGATTGGTTAACATTAGAGATGGGAAATTCATTTCATGCGCGTGCATTTCTTGGGGGGAAAAATATTCATAAAAATTAAAATAAACATCTAACATCACCACAGCTACCTTTTTCTTCATTTCTTTCTATCCCAATGCTTACATAAATTCCATCACTTTCATCATCATGATGATGTCAAATTCGTATTTGGAGGAAACTTTGGACCAAATGGTGATTGTTGATACAGAGTTACATACATCCCTAATACTATAAAAAATATTGCACCGAGAACATACGGAAAATGCATTCCACATCTTTGAACAGCTTGATTTAATTTATGGCTGCAATATTTACAACTTGCTTTATTTTGTTTGAAACCATTAATTCCACCAAATTTGATGAAATAGATTTGAATTTGAGAAACTATTTCATAAAGTCATTGGCAAATAAAAATTAAAAGTAAAAAAGATGACAGAATAATTTTTTTTTACGTTATTATCCTACTTACAGTCCTTACTTTCCAAATAATGATTGACTCTGTTATCAAAATTATTTTCAATTTGTAAACTTCCACTTCCATTTATAAACTCATCTTTTTCCCTGCAATCAAACCGATCATGATTTAAAACTCCAGAAATGCATGCATTTACATTCATGAAAAATTGCGGAAAGGTCACAGGGGAAAAGGCGGACTTTGCCACTATTGCAAATTCGTGGAAATTTTCACGAGTATTTCTAGAATTAAAATTCAAAGTAATGTATTATATTTATTTCATATTAATAGGGTCTAATGTTTTCTAAGCGATGGTCGTCTTTTCCAAATTCAGTTCAATATCTAACGTATTATTATTTTCATAGAAATCAAATCATTTGGGTTATAATTTAAATCATTATTTGCGAACGTTACCCGACAATCGTTTCTCTGACAAGACGTTACCCGACAACTCATTTCATTAATATTTTAATACTAACCAAACTGATTTAAATAGCTTAGCCAGCTAACAAATGGTTTAACCGGCTAATAAACGGTTCCCAACAAATTAATCGGGTAATAAATGACTTAATTGACTTAAACAGATTAGCCGGCTAATCAATTGACATCATCAGATATATTTCATTTCCTAATATTAACGGATATTCCCTGCAAAAAATTTATTCCGTGATTAGTCTCAGTGTTTTTCCCATTGTTAATCTCGGTTTTTTTATATTAATATACATTGCATTTTCGTGTTTTCCCATAATAATAATAATAATAAATGTATCATATTCATGGAATATATAATTCAGTTTTTCGTAAGAAATGGAGGCTTCACTGAAAAACACATATGCATTTAATTAATAAAATGGGTAAAGTTTGGATAAATAACTGAATAATTTTACTGAATAAATTAAATTAATAAAATGGATAAGGGTTCGAATAAATGACTGAACATTTATTGAATAAATTAATTAATAAAATGGAATGGATAAAGTTCGGATAAATAATTGAATTACTAATGAATAAATTAATTAATAAAATAGATAAAGTTCACTCAACATTTATTATTAATTTTAATGAAATGGACAAAGTTCGGATAATAAACATTTGTTATTAATGTTAATGAAAAATCACGGAAAGATTACAGGTGAAAAGATGGACTTTTCCCACTATTGCAAATTTTCATGATAGTGAGTGTTTCTGCAATTAAAATTCAAATAATGTATTATTTTTTTTATGGGGAATATATTCAATTCTTTTTTGTTTAATTAAACAGTATAGTTTAATTGTCTGTTTGGTTATCAGAGTGGAATAGAGGATTTGGTATTAGGCAAAGGTTTGATTTTGGTTTTTGTTACCTGTAAATATTTTTGTTTAACTTTTGATAATTGTTTAAGTGCAAACGTAAGGTATTATGACCAATTGGCAAAAGTTGTGTTAAAAGTAATTGTTGTAAATTACAACTGACTTTAATTGGTAAAAGCAAAGTAAAATTAAAGTGAAATTTAAATAGAAACTGTATAGGAGGTTTTATTGCTTTTGTTATAATTTGTTATTATTTTCGCCATAAAATAGATTCACCGAAGATTTACAGGTACAAGTAAAAAGCAGCAAGAAGGATAATTGTAAATAAATTCGTAAAACAAATTAATTAACGAGTATTGTATGTAAAAGCTTGCAATTAATCGACGAGTGTAGCTAAATGGTTAACTCAAACTCGGCCATAAAACGTTGATCAAAAAGCTATCTCGCAATATTACAAACAATTCATGTTTAAAAAAAGTTTAGGACTTTTTCAGGGCTTTAAATCCCAAGACTTAAGTCTAGTCCGGTCCCAAGATAGGACTTCCAGACCCAAGATTGGACCGAACGGCCAAGGACCGAATAGCATCTGCACTTTTTAATACTTGTATTAGTAAATGATTGACCTCCGCAAAAATACTGATGTATTATTAATATACGCATATGTAAACATATGGGTTTATAAGATTTTTTATTTTGTTGAACTCCAATTCTGATATAAGGAATCTTGTGTTGGGTTTTTTAATATAAATAAAAATAGAATTTGATTAAAGTAAAAAAACAAAGTAAAAATCAAAAATACAACAAATCAAAATGTACGCAATTAATAATAATATTTGCTTGTTCTTGTTCTTGGCCTTATTTACAACAATAATAAATTCACTTCCGCGTAGTGATTTCAGAAAAAGAGCACCCAAAGTTGGTGCATTTACTCAATGTGATGGTAACTTCCCCATCGTTGTTACTGAGGATACATACACTCCGCCAATATTTGTACCTGGTAAAAAGAACATTGAACACATTGTATGGGATAGCACTGTTGAAATTGAACCAAAAACCACTCTTGTCATGGCTGTCACCTTACTTGATGGTACACCAATATTAACATATGAAGAGGATTATTGTGAAGGTGATTCAAAACCCCCTGATATAGATTGTCCAATTCCGGCAGGACACCACGACTTTACAATCGAATATGTGGTCCATAATAGTCCTAACCAACCTGTGAATGAAACCATCAATTATCTCATAAAAACGACTCGTAAGTTATCTCATATTGTTTTATTAATTTTGCTTGGAAACTGACTCTCTAATAAATATTTGCTAATGTTGTTATTCAGTTGTCAGCGAAGGCAGAACTTTATTCTGTGTAGAAGGCCCGGCCACCGTAGCATACCCTTAATTCATATATTTTATATTTTAATGTAATTTTTTTTTTAATTTTTTATAAGTGATTACTTTAAACAATTGATTGCTGCGTCTGAATTACATAATTCATAATTCATAAATAATAAAACTTATCTATTAATAGTTTGAAATGCTTTTGTTTTAGTGTTTAAAGGCGCCCAACCTGTTAGTATTGGAAATTGCCATTGTAGATTTCTGTTTTATTTTTTAGAAATATATCACATTTATGATTAAATTGTTTCACTCACTGTTAATTATTTTATTAGCGATTAATATCATAACAACAGTTAAATAGAGTATGACCGATAAACCAATTTTTTATTGCATTTTTAGTACCTATAAAAATTAAAATAAGTACCTAACACCACTATAAGTGCCTTTTTTTTTACCCCGACACTTACATAAATACTTTCGCCTTCATAATTATGATGATGTCAAATTCGTATTTGGAAGAAAATTTGGATCAAATGGTGATTGTTGATACAGAGTTACATACATACTTATTGCTATAAAAAAATATTGCTTCGAGGACATACAAAAAATGCATTCCAACACCTTCAAACAACTTAATTTAATCCATGGCTGCAATATTTACAACCTGCTTTATTTTGTTTGAAGCCACTAATTCCACCAAATTTGATGAATTTGATTTGGAGTTGAGAAACTATTTCATAAAATGACAAATGACTAAAGCATGACGAAAATCTAAGTCATTGGCAAAATAAAATTAAAAGTAAAGATGATAGATAAATTTTTTTATGTTATCATCTTCAATCTCAGCACCTTCTAAATTACAATCTTCACTTTAGAACTTGTATGTGAAAATGAAATTGAATCGTGTAATGAATATAACGATTTTTGGAAAAGTATTAACTTCAAATTTGCTCTTTAAAGATTATTTTCATAATATAATAAACATTTTACCTAATAATATTAATATATTAATATACATTGCTGGATGAAATAGAAGATTGCATTTATTTAATATTTTCAAACAAAAACAAATTCGCGTAAAAGACTTTTTTCAAGAATGGCTATTAATAAAATGGAAATAATGTCAGTTAATCTTGGTTTTTTTAATATTTTAAAGATTAGTTCATACTATTACTAATTTTTATTTCCTATTATTTTTTATATATATTTAGAAGTGTAATGATTAAATTAAAACCCTATAAAAAATTTGGCACAGAAATGCATGGGAAAATGCTTGGAGTTTGTATGGAAAAATGCGAATTTCAGTTAAAATTCTGTACAGCTTTCCATACATTTTCCCATACATTTCCGTACCAATTTTTTATAGGGAAAGGTATTTATTTATTAATGCATTAGCAGGATCTGATGGAGATGTTATTAATATGTAATATATAGATTAAAAGAAAATTTTATTAATGATTATTAATGGTTTTATTTATACATTTATAAATAAATAACATATATGTAAAGTTTTGGGTTAAAATCATATCAATTGACCAGAAGATGACAATTATTTCAATATTATAAGCACCGATGTAACTGCTATTGTTAAAGGTATGTGTGATTATATTAATATATTAATTTCTTTTTCCAAAGGTTGTACAATCTGTTACTCAATCATATTTTATTTATTACTAATTATTTATTTTTAGAAAATAGAGATTATTTGTATTTGATAGAAAATTCAACATCAAAATATTCTAATTAATATTCTTATAGTAATAATATACTATTAATATAGTGTTCCATGTCACAACTCAAAAAAGGAAATAAAATGGTTGTAAAGGCGGTTGCAATCATTTTTATATGACACAAAGGTGGTAGCAACCATCATCAAAAATTTGCAACCGGCATCCTTATATTAATAATAAATTATTAAAAGGATATGTATCCAATGTTGCATCAACTATTAATTATTAGAGATGTGCCATTCATAGTAACCCTGATTTTTTTTCGCGCACTGTGCGCACAGTGCACATAATGCATATAGTGTATTAGTATTATACCTTAAACGGTTTTTCGGCCGAAATTTTTTTTCTGTTATAAAAAACTTTTTCTGAAGGTATCACTTCCTAATGCGAAAATGATCTTTGAGATTCGGCTGTTGATATTTGAATTAAAATTATGTTATTATCCTTGTGGTTTTCGTAAAATCTTTCTTAAAAGCTGGTCGATTGACTATTTTTACTTTGCAGATCGTTAAATTGGCCAATAAGAATGCAAGATCGTGATCAAAAAATCATTTCACGTTACCATTAAAGAATACTTTGACCGTTTAAGAGATAGTAATAGTAATAGTACACAGAGAATTGTCATGAATGCGCAATAATGTTGGCCTTTAAAAAATTAAATAGCATATTTATATATATATTCTTTAACTAGAAAATATTTATTAATTAATGCCTATATACAAAAACTTAACTAAAAATACTGAGAACTATGCGCGCATTGTGCACTCACGCACTGTGCGTGGCACATATCTATTAATTATTGATTACTTTTTTATTTTTTCAAAGAAAAAAAATGGAACGATCTGATGGTGTACGATCAGAAACGATTGTTACGCATAATTATTATTATCATTTATTATTATTATTATAATCTTTCAATGGATAATGTAGTGGCAAGATTATTTTCTGATAATTTTGGTGCAGACTAATTAATAATTCTTCAAGAATGCATTTTAAAATAGAAATTTTCTGAAACATTCGTGTGATTATTATTATTGATTTTTTGTATATATTTTAGAAAAGGAATATGATTAAAGATGTTATATGTAAAATAACTTTATGATTTTAGATAATTAAAATATTTGTTATTTATATATATATAAGGAAAAAAAAAATTTTTTTTTCAAGAAATATTGGTATATTATTATTCAATTTAATGGATTTAATTATCAGATCATTTGGAATAAATTAAATATTAACAAAATATATTTATATTGAGCAAGTTATAATGATGATGATGATGATGATGATTTTATTTTTTATTACCAACTTGTATCCATGGCATTACGATTATTGCCACTATCATCACCATTACCACCATCACAACAAAGCGTTCGTGAATTATATAATATATACAATGTTTATCAAAAGGTTTTCATTAAAATTATAGAAATGAAGAAAACACTAGCATCGTCACTCAAAACAATCTAAATTTTATAAGCCTCAACCAATTAACTTTTAAACAATATGATAGATTGCATGCCACTTTGTTCATAGGCCTACCTGCGAATCATATAGAATCAATCCATGTAAAATAAAGACAATGCGGACGGAGTTCCGAGTATTACATAATCATCGGCTCCCAAATTTTCCAGCATCAATGATGGAATTCAAAGAAGATTTCATATATCTTATCATGCAACAAAGTGGATTCATAGGGATGCCTTCTATCAAAATAGACATAAAGTGTGCTTACTTGTACACCCTCCATACCAAACATTGCAGGGCTTCATCTTCGATGGTAAAAAAAGGCTGGGCTTGGCAATCACGCATCAGCAGGGATATATAATAATTTATTCGTGTAACGTATATATTCAATCAATGCATATTAATATATGGATAATTAAATGACTGCAATTTAAACCTTGGGAATTATACAAGAAACCATCTACGTCCATTAAATTGTCATTTTCCTGTCATGTTCATACATAGAGGTTTATATTGTGAGGGGATAAAAGTCGTTAACAAAATTTTATTTTAATTTACGAAATTTATTATTAAATTATTTCACAACTTCGGGTCCTCGCTTACCGCATTAACACTCTAATAAAATAAAAACTGTAAAACCATTACTTAAAAAATTATAAATAAACCTTTAAAAATAAAACGTTGCTTTATTTTATTTTACTTTTCATTTAAAGTGGTGTTAAGGTTAGTAAAGTATTGGTCAAATGTTAGCCGGGAATATTGATAGTGTTATCGTAATCGTAGTGCTGTTAAACAAACTGTCCAAGTTGTTCTGTAAATAAATCAAAGCGAGTTAAATAAATATAGACAAGGATAAACGATTGAAATAAATCGGTCACAAGTGAATAAAAGGAACTTTATAGAAGCCTTCGAGCTTTGTAAAAGAGCCATCTTTATTTATTTACAATTACCTTACACCAATAAGTGTGATTAGATGCTCGCTGAAGCTTTCCGGGTACAAGTAAGCGAGAATCAAAGTAAATTCGTAAACTAATCAATTGACAAGTGCCGAAATTACTCGACAAGGGCAGCCCAAAAGCTAAGCCATCGTGTTAAATGATCGGCATTAACCAATATTATAAATAAATTTACAAGTTTATACAATTCGTCCTATTGGATGATTTTTCATCTGATTTTTTATTATTTGAAAGTGGTCATTGAAAAATATATTTTGTGTATATCAATGATCGGTAACGAGTCACCTGAATTGTTTTTCAACTGCGCATTTGCTTGCTTTTTATAATAGTTGTGGGACATTGCGAATAAAATTATTATCGCCACTTCAAAAAAAAAATCTCCGTTTTTCATATAGCAAGCGATTTTCAACCATAATAAAATTTTTAGAGCCAGACTGGGACTTTTAACAACAGTTAAAAGAAAAGGCTAGCTTAAATATTGGTTATTCTACGCCAGGTCGGAAGTGTTTCTTTTCTTCACACTTATTTTAAGATTATCACTCAACTAGTATGCAGACTAAAGCAAATTCAACAGTAACAGTTGTGCCAAAGTGTTCCCTACAAAGTCGCTTATAACCACTTGGAAGGTTGTGTTAAAAAATTTTTGCTTTTAATTATAAGGGACTGATTTATAGTTATTTATAAGGTTATTAATTTATTTAGAATTTTAAAATTACATGGCCAAAATTTCAAAATAATAATGATAGTGGTAGTATGGTTGGCTTGGTCTAAAGACCCCGTATTGCTGCGCCACGTGCTCAAATTTCAAAAATTGCAATTTCGTGATTCGTTCAAAAATGCAATAAAATTTTTTAAAAAAGGGTTACACGTGATTTTGGTTAAAAAACTATTTTCCTTACTGCCAAATTTAGATATGATGGTCGAGTATTAGGCTAAATTTAGTAATGATAATCAAACCTAGTCTAAATTTAGCAATGATCCTAGCGCTCAAATTTCTCATGAGCATAGTAAAGTACATGTTTTAAAAAAGAATAGAACTCTACAATAAATAATTTTTTGGAGAAAATCTCTTCATTACATTAAAAGTAGAAACCTATTTTACCAACTAATGAGGCTATTTTTTTAAAAGGTAGGACAGAAAATGACTTCTATACTTTTAAAATTTGCCCAAAATTTAGGAGGTCTTTAGACCAAGCCAACTATAGTTAATTTATTTGTTTGATAATTATGAATACAAAGAATTGGAGAAATAATAATTAACAATAAAGAAATTTATTTATTAATGATAGACCTTTGGCTGTACATCAAGCAAGGTTTGAATATTCGGAACAAAGCTCTAAAGGTTGTGGTGGTAATGATGGTGGCAGTGGCAATAATCATAATTCCATGGATACAAGTTGGTAATAAAAAAAATAAAAAAGTAATCAATAATTAATAGTTGATGCAACATTGCTTACATATCCTTTTAATAATTTATTATTAACAGTATATTGTTACTATAGGAATATTAATTAGAATATTTTGATGTTGAATTTTCTATCAAATACAAATAATTTTTATTTTCTAAAAATAAATAATTAATAATAAATAAAATATGATTGCGTAACAGATTGTACACTGTCAGATCGTCAGATCATTCAACCTTTGGAAAAAGAAATTAATATGTTAAAATAATCACACATACCTTTAACATAGCAGTAACATCAGTGCTTATAATCTTGAAATAATTGTCACCTTCTGGTCAATTGATATGATTTTAACCCAAAAATTTTACATATGTTATTTATTTATATTAATAATAAATTTTTCGATTGACATAGAATTTTATATGAAAAAAATCATGCTTGCATGCATAAACTTGCACAATTAATCAAATCATTTCTTTAATTATAAAAATACGAAAAAACCTTTATTTTGATATTTTTCACCAGGGTAAACAAATAAAGCTTTAAGAAAATCTTGACCTGAAGTTGGACATTGGTTATATATAATGAAATTAGGTAACGCACAACATCTCAACTTTTTGAAATAATAAATTTAGATGCAATAGTTAAATAATATTCATTCCAGATAATTTTAATGCTTTTTAGGTGGAATTTAAATCCGCATAACAGATTTGGTTTTTTTGAGTAGTTATTAATTTATTTATTGTTTTTCATTCTGTTACTTTAAATAGGATTACAAACGAAGATATTGAAGTGTAAATTTAATGCTATTTATTTTCCCTATTGTTTTTCATACTATTACTTTAAATAGGATTTCAAACAAAGGTATTTGAAGTGCCATTTATTTTTCCTATTATAATTATGGTACATACAATAAGAGATTTAATCGAATCATTCAAACAAGATGTGATGCAGATACACTTCATGGTGCAAGATGCAATTCATGCAAGGCATATTCATTTTTCACAACAACAAGGATTAGACTCTATACTTGTAAGATCATTTATTCAAAATTAATAATTAAAAGAATACAGTAATATGTAGATATTATTATAGAGATATTGAAAAAATTTTTATGTTTTATTTTTATGATTATAGGAATGATTATAATGATATCAGGAAAAAGATGAAACAAATGTGAAGTGACAAAGATTGGATATTTTATACATAATTATTAATATACAAAATGATGTGTATGTGGATATTGATTGATTAAATAAAAAGATAGTGGTGATAGATCCTCTCTACATTTGTTTCTAGTTGTATATATGATTTATTGTTATTGTTAGTTATTTTTCTTCTAAATTGTCTTCTGGTAACTAAATATGGTAGACACTGTGAATCTTTTGATAAAAAAATTTTTTGATCCTTATTTTGAATATATATATATATATATATACACATTTATGTATAAAGTGATTACTAATATTCCATGCTATGTTAACCTGTAATTCAATTTCATAAATATATTTTCTTTACATATTAATAGATAATAAAATTTTTGATTCATTATTAATATTATTTTTGAAATTTGGTTTATGTGATTCTAAAAATAATAACCATATAAATAATTATGAATCAATTTCTTATAATAAAAGTCAAAATTTTTCCAATACAACCTCCTGAGTGATTATAAACAACTTTGTAAGAAACACTTTGACACAACTATTACTGTTGAGTTTACTTTATTCTGCGCGTTAGTTGAAAGAAAACCTTAATGTGAAAAAAAGTAACCCTTGCAGCCTGGCGTAGAATAACAAATAATTAAGTTAGACTCCTATTTTAATAGTTGTTAGGAAGCATTAGTCTGGCTCTAAAAAGAAAAACAACAAATTTTTTTTTTTGAAATGAAACGACAAAAATGTTATCCATGTAACAGTTATAATGACACCAGCGCACAAAATTTTCTTGTGAAAATTTCGGAAATTTTTTCTGAAATGGATGAAAATGTAAAATGATCGTCAGAAATAATAATAAAATTAAAAGATTTACTGGAAGAATGAAAATTCTGCCGAAAAAAACCGGCAAATTAGAGTACCTTTTTGTGCGCTGAATGGCACTTGATCTGCAATGTATAAGCGCCACAAAACGGCTTTAATTTTGATAATAAACGCCACAAAACGGCTTTAAACCAATAAAATAAATTCATTATTCGGATAACTTTATAAATAGAAATTAAAATCAAAGGAAGAATTAGTTTTCAGAGTTTTTTCGCACTCACTACATTTTAAGCAATTACTTTAATTAAATCCTTATTTTATTTTTAAACGCATGCATGCATTTAATTTTTCGTATCTTGCAATGTTGTATGTTTTTGAAAAACAAATAAAAATGGTAATTATAATAATTTAATGGGACGCCAAGTGAAAATATTTTCTGAATTGAAAAAAAAACTCAAGATAAACAAAACAAACAACAAATAAAATGTGGTTCATTTTAAAATCTTTTTTAAATGAAATTATTCGGTACAAAAAAAAACAATTGAACGGAATTGGATCACTTTGTCATGATCGTCATTTTTTGTCTCTTTGTTCTTTATATTATGTTGCTGTTTCTGTTTCAGATAGATCCATAAATCAACCTAATTAATCCATTACCGTCTTTAAATTAGTCTTTGACTACAAATTATTAATACATTAGCGAGTGTAACTCGGGAATTCGATGTGGAAATGACAACGGCAATAAAGAAGAAAGAAGGAATGATGGTGTGATAAATACGAGTTAGATTCATAACAGTTAATTGGTTATGAATCAATTGAGTGTCACAATTACTTGAGAAAAAAATTTTTTAAGCTTTCAAGTGTGAATGTGAATATTTATGTATTTACGTGTGTTCTCACTCTCACTCGACTATAAATATTTAAACATCACATCACACACACGCCATCACTATTATTTATTATTGTTGTTCTTCAATAAACAAAACAATATTTTCGTGTTTGATGTTGTGAACGCAATTTTCCCAACGCATATTTAGATATTGAAATTGAAAGAATTGGGAAACAAAGTGATCAACGAAATAAAAACTAAACATATTAATACTAATTAGATTCATTCAATTTCGAATTCAATCGGGATCTATAGTTCAAACTGACTGGGAGGTCTCTGATTCATCATATTTGTAAATTACGTGTTTGCGTTCCTGTTATTTGATCTTTATGTAGAAGTGTTTGGTAATGTTATTCGTTGTTTATGTGAATTTTATTTATTATTTATTTATTATTTCATTTATTATCATTTATTATCATTTATTATCATTTATTATCATCTATTATCATTTATCATCCATCATTTATTATTTACAATTTTAAGACAATTAAGACAAAGAAAAAATCAAGCTTTGGGGAAATAGTATAGAAACGAAAAATTATTCTTGTTAAGCATTAAAAAGCGAGTTAGATTTATTTATTGCCGACGTGATTATTACAATTATAGTTACTATTATTGCCAATGATCATCACAACAATTCATTATATAATGACGAGTTTTAATCACTGGAATGATCTTCATAATTTCTATTATTCGGAAATTTCTTCCATTGCATATGGGTTTCTTTCCAAATTATATTCTCTTGCATTTCCCGCAAATTTTCAACAGTTTTATTTTATTAATCAACAATCTCCACACCACATATGATTTTATTACATAACGTACATACATGATGATGTTACATAAATTAAATATAGATTAATGAACAATTATTTGGTAATTGGTTATTATGTGTTATGATGGTAGTAAATGGTAGAAGAAAGAAGATAGTCATTGATTGACTTGTATAAATTTTAAATTATATGCTAATGCCCACATTTTTTATATGCACTTTTTGCATTATACCAATATATCCCACATATTTAGTATATTGTTGCCATAACTCGCTCTTTAATATTAATGTTTCAGAATTAGGAATTATAAATTGAACGAGCCACTCGCTATATAGGTCTACTATTATTATTTATATAGTAATTAATTAATTATCACAATAACAATCAATAAATAAAAAATAAAAATAATCTTAAAATAACTGAAATAAGCTAAACAAACAGGATATTAAATATAGCAATTCAATTACCAATTTGAACAAACTTTATGATAGACCAAACACAAAGTATACTATTTTTATATTTTCATCAAAATCTATGCATATGGGTTCATTTGTTTAACTTTTTTATTTTATTTTATTTTTTTGATTTTAAACATTTTTTATTTATTATTTTTTTATTTTTCCACATCTTTATCTCTATAACATATGATATGATATAACTAATTGGTAAAAAAATTAGCCAAAATTCTTTTTTTAGAATAAATTTTCAAAAAAAGAAAAAAAAAAGAACGTGTGATGATGAATTAGATTGTTTTGTTTGTTGTGACATTTGTTTTTGGAGCGAGCTAGTTTTCAAATAATTGTTCTTTAATTTTATAATTGTTCTTAGTTTCACACTTGTTGATGGATGATAACAAGACGGTGAAATTTAAAAAATAAAAAAATTATTAATTTATTTTTTTGTTTGTTTTGTGATAAAAAAATTTTTTTAATAATAAATCTTGAAACCAACCAACTTCTTCTCTCACATCTCGCATATAATTTTTTTTTTTATAATTAAAAAAAAAACTATAAAAAAAAGGATTAAATCCACAAACAATTATAGTCAAAACAAATATTTTTTTCTTTATAAATAATAATAAAAAAATCCTTAAAAAAAAATTCTTTAAATATTTCTCAGGAAATTCAAGAAAAATTTTTTTTATAAAATAAATAAAAAAGAAACCAATTTCTCAAAAATAAACTAAAAACAAATTTATCAGAATGGAATCAACAACAACAATTGTTAGGGAGAGTGCAGTACTTGATGCTTTGAGAAATGCCATACTATCGTTGAATTCAACAATTCACGGAGGAATCGACGAACAAAGTTCTTTCTTATACCGATCAATCCTACATGACACCTCATTAAACTCCAAAGAAAAATCCGCTGCATTAATTCAACTAAATCATTTGGTGGATGTTTATAAAGTGTCGTTTAAAGATGGTAGCAAAAGATTTTGTGACCAATGTGAAAAATGGTGTTACTCGATTGAGTATTGTGAACTGTGTATTAGACAACATCTGGAAAAACAGTTTATGTCTTGGACCTCTGGTAATCAAGGAATCGATGAATTAATTCGTAAATGCCAACTTAACACTCTGGTCCCATATGGAATTGTTGAATGGATACCTTATGAAAACTTCAACAATGTGCAATTCAAATCAAAAAATTTTTATTCTACAATTTTCAATGCTGTCTGGTCTCAAGGTCCAAACGAAGAATGGTTACCTGAAAGCCACTCGTTATATCGCTCCGGTCCAAAAGATGTCATATTAAAACGTCTAGACAATTTCAAAAATCATGGAAATGATTGGTTTGAAGAGGTAATTGTTTCATTCTTTTTAGAATGAAAGAAAGAAATTTGATTTAAAAAAAATTTGGCTCAATTAAAATAATCTCATTCTATTTTTTTTTAGGCCGAATCATATCTTACATTAAATATGAAACTGGGATATGTTGTAACATGTTACGGTATCACCAAAGACCCAACCACATCAGACTACATGATCGTCATGCGTAAAATGGATTATGACTTGAAAGAGTTTGTTAAAGACAATGCCAACAATGTTTCAAATTTGAGTTGGTCAAAAAAATATAGTATAATAAAGAAAATCGCTGATTGTCTATTACATATTCATGAAGCAAATTCCATACATAAAAACTTGCACTCTGGAAATGTTTTGTATTCTAGTGAATTGAAAGATTGGAAGTTGGGTGATTTAGGATTCTCTGGTCCAATTAATAAGCCATCATCATCATCATCATCATCTGGAGTAGGAAATATTTACGGAAACTTGCCATATATTGCACCAGAAGCTTTGAGAGGTGATGGATATACTACGAAATCGGATATTTACAGTCTTGGAATTATTATGTGGGAATTGATTGATGGCGAGACACCATTTGGCAATCGATCGCATGATTATAAGTTGGCTATTGACATCGTGAAAGGCTTACGTCCTAAAACACCCAGCAATCAAAAATACTTGCCTGAAAATTATATTTTGTTAATGAAACAATGCTGGGACGCCGACCCTGTTAATAGACCAAATGCTGAGTACATTTATAATAGAATTATAGAAATACTTGATCGTTATTATGGCGAAGACAAATTTGAAGCTGATGAAGGTATTGAATTATTAGAAAGAAAAGAAGAACCATGGTTAAATAATGATGATGAGAGCGAAGAAGATAATGTCACCACTTCAACATCATCATCATCATCTACAACTAGAAGAAGTTCGTCACCATCACGATATAGTTTAATGCAATCAAGTAGATTGTATAGATTTAAAAATTTACCAAAGCCCAGAAATGCAAATAGTAGTAATAGCGATAATAACAACAATAGCAACCAACAAATTGGTTCTTGTCATAAAAGAAATTATAGTTTTCAATTCTCCGAAGATATTTATACTGTCTCATAAATTATTATTACAAAATATTTTTATTCCAACTCGTAAAAAAAAAATAATTCGTTGTTTTCGTAAAAAACAATTTAATTCGATTTTTTTTCCATTTTATAAAAAGTTTTGTAAATACAATGTTATTATTTATTTATTTTTTACATAATATAATTTTTTCTTTTTTTTTTTCTTTTTCAATTCTTCATAATATTTTATCAATAATCATATTCTCGTTGATTATTCGATATAAAAATTTTTTTTTTCGCATTTTCTTTTCATGGCATTTGGCAAACAAAAATAAAAATCGGCAAAAAATAAAATTATAAACAAATATAACGATGGCTCCTTTTATTATTAAATACAAACGAATGAATGACATTAAATATTATTATTAAATAATAATACATTTACAAATATTCATTGAAAGCGCCTCAATTTTCCAACTCAATATCAACATGCTCTTCAATTCAATCATTACCAATCTCCCTGCCAGGACAATCCTCAATCCGTCACCAAAACCATTAAACTATGTTCCTTGATGGTTCTATCAGATCCACGGAAACGATCAAGGTTAAAAGCTTTGGCATCTTTCCAATCGGCCTCATTCTGTTGTATTGCAACTGTAAATCTTGTATTGGGTGGTCATACGTACCCACCAACTTGTTCCGGCTAACATCACTAGGTAAAATACGTCCAACTTCTTGAATCATTGCTTCGCAGTATTCTAACTTGTTAACGGTTTCCACGGACAATTGTCCGTTATTATTGTCGTTTAAGTCTTCGTCATCATCAAATTTATTGTTGGTAAAAGTACTTTTGCTATTTTTTCTCTCCCTGGTGTATTAATGGTCAGCATTGAGGTTAAGATATCATAGTTTAATTCTTTATATAAAGGGTATTGCTTCGATATCTCTCCACATTTCTCTAGAATGGTTCCATCCAATTTGTTGGCCATTTTTTATTTAAACTTTTAATAAAGATTTTTTCGTAAACATTTGGGTAGCTCTAATCATTTCTCTAAAGGACTTAACAAATTTTCTCGGATTCTTTCCATTTTTCTAAACTAGCCTTACCATTATTATTCAACAATGATCCCGCGTTGATTTTATAATTATTATTAGTAGGTTTTGTTTTTGTTTTTGTTTTTCTTTTAATAATATATAATATGATTCTGCTATGTAAGAATTTGTGCTAGTTGTGACATTAATAATCAAATCTACCGATACTCTTTGAAACCAAGCTGCTAGCTAAATCAATCACTTTCTCTTCTTTACTACTAACGCGATCGTCGTCATAAACAATAAAATCCTTCCAAAGAGTATCCATTTTGACAAAATAATTATAAACGGCAGCCATAACAACCTCATCAAAACTTTTATGTCAATAAAAATTTTGTCGATTGAATTTCCAAGCTTTCGTCAAGTTGTTAAATATTAATCCACGATTCAAAGACCTAAATCTTTCAATCCGCTCTCGTCCTCCAAAATCGCCTAAAGTAATTGTTTTTTTTTTTGGTCGTGTAGAGAAACATGTTGTCAAATTATTTGAGATTGCCAATTACCACCTCTCTATTTGGATTTCATACAAGTCGCCATATTTCTCGCTACAATCGAGAAAAATTTTGAGATGTCAAATCGATGTTGGAATATTATTGTGGCATAGTGCCGAATATTGGGAATAGGAAGGTCCGGCATCTGTTAGTGTCATTGTAGTAAGATTGGACAATATATAAAATAATTGTCATAGCAATTATTGGTATGAGCGTAAACATTTTTTGATTAAAAATTTACTTTTTTTAGAAAAAAAATTTAAATAAAAGAATGAATTGGTGAAAAAAAATAAATTAAAATTTCTTTTTCTGTAAAATATGCATGGATCTACGTTATTTATTTTTATGTCATTCTGAAAATAATAACAAATCATCAAAAATGAATTCTTCCATTTCTAAAAGTTTTTAATTAGTACTATTTTTAGTATCTCACTACTTCAAATCGGTTAATCACCAATCAATCACCTTCAGTTGGCAAGCAAATTGTTCTTAAATGTGAATAATGAAAACAAATCTCCAGAAGAACTAAAATATAGACTCTAAATTTCTTTCTTTAAGCCTTTAATAATTATGGCTATAATAATATTATTTGTTATATACTGTTTATTGATTATTTTTATCCTTCTATAAATTTTGGAAAATATTTATTTCGAAAATTTTTTTGTCATTTGGTTAGATAATTTTTCTCTATTTCTAATTTTCAAACAAAAAAATTTACTTTGAATGTTATTATCATGCTGATTCTTAAACATAAAGAAAAAATACAAGGTAAGCTTTGGCCTATTTTTATTGTTTCCATAATCTTGAAACAAGAACTGATCTACATGACTCGGGAATTTCAATTAACCAAGAAAAAAATCAATTCATAACATCTACGCACGTCACCTTTGCAATAAAATTTAAGCAATAGAATCATTAGTTGTTGTTTTTAAACAATACATTGAAATAACGATTTTGTCAAATAGTACTAGAGTTTTTACCTGCAACATGTACATACTCATCTTCAAAACCTTCATCAACTAATTTATCAATTGATGATTTCATTGTCTTCCACAATGAAATCAAATCTTCATGTATTGCTTTGGTGGTGTATATGCAATATGCGCACTGTGCATAAAAAAAATTACTTTGTCAGTTAGTTCTTCTATTGGTACTTCATCATCAATGTAAATAAAATGTTCTGCAGTGATTGGATCTTGCATCAATTGAATCTTGTAATTCAGAAATTTGATTTTAAACTTAACGCTTCAGTATTAGATAGGATTCTGTCTTTCTCCAACAATGTTTGATTAAATTAAAATCACATTATTTCCATTATAACAAACATAATTTATAATGTATGTTCTGTATAAAGTCCATCATACACAATAAAGAGATTTATAAAGAAGTCCGTCATAACGAACAAATGTTATTATAAAGAGAATTGGGGAGATAAAAAAAAGTCCATTATATATAGACAAAATACATTATAATGGGATCCATTATAACGAGCTTTGGCTGTACAATTAAAATAAAAATCATCAAACAGGAAAAAAATCCCGTTATTGTTTCAAGTAAGCAAGTGATGATTTTTTATAATTTAATTGATTTTTCTTCTAAAATCAAATATTGAGTAAAAAAGTTAGGCTGTCTGTATTTTAGATTTTTTTTTTCTTCACAATTGATGGATGAAGTTGGTTTAACAGTTGGATTATGTATCATTTTACTTGTATATTTGTTAAGCTCATTATGGCTCTTATCTATTTAATATTTGTTTAGAAGTTAGCTATGAGCAATAACATTTTGCAATTGTGAAAGTCTAAAAAAAATTTATCAATACAGTTCCCACCATACATATTAGCCAAAATTAATTCTATTAGTAAATGATCATGACAAATTCAAAATGCCAAAATAGCTTTTCATAATAGCTGAACTTAATTTTAATAGTGACCAAAATTGTATCCAATAGCCAAAATTCTGGGTAGTTTTTTTATGATAATTAATATAGAGAATATGGAAAAGAATGTGGCCAAAATATACAATTTTTGGAATTCTTGAAATTTAAATCCAATAAATTTCGTGCATACATAAAAAAAGCCTTTTTCTGTATTCAAAAATTATAAATGAGTCAAGCTAATTGTTAAAATACTTATTATGATCTGATCCGATCTGGTTCTGTTCTGACTTGGAGTCTGAAACCTGATTCGAAATATCTTATAATAATAAAAATTGTTATTTTATGAATTAAAGAAACTACTCATGAATTAAGTAAGACTTTACGAAATTTTAATAAACACCCATCCTCCTTCACTTCAAAGAAGGAAAAGGCTACGATGAGGTTTAATAAAAGTAAGTCATTCTGATTTTGACATCTTTATTAATTATAATCCAGCAATAATCTCTCAAAGCAAGGAAAATTTCTGACAAGTCTTTGGATACCCTTGTGGTGGGAAAGTTCAGGGAGAAAACGTTTATTACAAAATCGGTAATCTCAAAATGAAAATAAAGAAAAAGAAAAAGTTGATGTAAGTTTATTTGATTATAATAGCGGTTGCAACTTTAGTATTCAGTATTATAGCTATGATTATTTATTACATTTCTAAAAAAAACTAAAAAGATAGATAATTTGCTATTTTACCTTGAAAAGATTTCCCCAATTTATGTTATCATAAGGTTTTTTCCATATTATTTTCTTCTTCCACTTTTTATTAAGCAATCGATTAGCTTCATTCTGTGTTCTTTTCCTATTGTTTATTATTTTTCTTTCCTCTTGTCAGTAAACTTCATAGGTAATTATTTCTTTCCTTAGATAATCTTCAAGTGCTTGAGTTTCAGTCAATTTAAATATGTAATGTTCTATTTTCTCATCTTGTTCTCTTTTTAAAATTGGGTTCCATGATGGTCAATATCTAATTAGCTTCATTTATAGATAATTTTGCAAATATATCTCCCAAAAGAAAAGTACTCGCCTAATCTGCACTTTTAGACTAATTATTCCATTTTTATCATATTGAAAATTAAAAAATTTAAAAAATGATAGTGGAGAAACGAAAATAAAACACATGGGCAAGAGACATTATAACATTACATACCAATATAATTGTGGTGGGTCTAATTTATCCAAATACATTATGTTGCATGATCGATGGATGTTAAACGCGTTTTACAATTTAACTTCTCGTTTTTTTTTTTTTTTTTTTTAATATTAAACCATACTATAAAATCATAAAAAGCAATATTAATCAATAAGCCTGATTTTTGCAATATATATTGTAATTATGAAGAAATTGATTGCACAGCCATGATATTGTGGCAAAGGTTAAAAAAAAAAATTTCGTTATATTTCTTGACGAAGTGGAAAAATTTTCTTAAATCTTTTAATTTCAATTAATCACAAAAAATGATTTTAATGACATTGAAATGCCTTAGATCTGGTGGAATAACATTTTTTGGTGGTGTGTCAGTTTTAGTTGCTACAATGATTGGACCAGGTCTAATTACAAGTGCGTATATAAATAATTTACAAATGTAAATTATATAGCATTTTTGAAAATATTTATCTTAAAATTAATTATTATTGTTATTATTTGATGAATATGTGGATAATAAATATAGTTCCATTATTGTTTCAATCAGCTGGATGGTTAACGTAAGTCATCAATTAATTAATCATACATTGATTATATAAATATATCATATAAATATATCATATAAATGACATGACATTGCTTGTTAGATCAATCTTAATGTTTATATTGGCAATATTTTTATCAACTACTGCTTCACTTGTATTATGTGAAGTGTTAAGTTCCATACCTGGTAACGAAAAATTTCAGGTAAATTGCAAAGCTAATAATACCTCAACATTTCCATCCATTTACTGATTATCCATTTATCTATCATTCTCCAAATTCTATATATAAAATAATTGTAGAAAAAAATTGAATATATACAATTATCAAATATTCTAATCAAGAATAAAATAATTTGTTCAATAATTCAAATAATAATTTTCTTGTCAATTGAATCAATCATCATCACTTCAATAATAATCTCGTCGCAGTCTCTTGATAAAATGTTTATAAAATTCGCAGGGAAAAGTTGTGGCATTGAATTGTATCCAAATTTGTTCAAGGCTATTTGTGTTAATGAGTTGACTTCCGAACAGAACAGTCCGTTCGGATCAAATTATATGTTGGTTACTTTTGGATTATTGGTAAGTGGACGGGGGATTTTTTTAATAATTTGAGTTGGATGGGGAGTTTTTTTTTTTTTTGTGGATATAGGAACTTATCGATATTATTTATGTAGTTAACATTTGGATTTGTTATACCAATGACATTATCAAGTTTATCTGAAAATGCCAAAGTACAAATATGTAATGATTTTATTTTAGTTAATTTACTTGTTTACTTTTGGAAAATACTTATTACATATATTTTTTTTTATTATAGTGGCAATAATATTATTATTTATAATTATGATTATATGGATAGTGGTATTTATTGTTAATGGATTAAATCATAATAATGTTCCATTAATTGGTAAAGATCAGTCTCAACTAGTTGGTACTATATTATTCAATTATGCATTTATTGTCTTTATACCAAGCTTAGTTAATGAACTGGTTAGTGTTGGTTCATTCTATAATTTTAGTTTTTTAGAGTATTATTTTGAACATAATTTACTAATTTAAAAAGTTTTCTTATCTCCAAATTTCCACCACCAAATAATCAGAACAGAGACGTTTCAATTCATAAAACAATAATATGCTCTGTACTATTTACATCATTATCATATATACTAATTGGAATAATGGGTTCATTGGCATTTGGAAAAATGAACCAGAACTCGAACATCATCAAGGAAATCCAAGATAATGATAATGAAAAATTGAAAAAAAATATTTTTATTGAAATCACAACTTATCTGTTCCCAATTGTTGGTCTATTAACTGCTATTCCTGTTGATGCCATCATCATAAAATACAATTTAATTGAATCTGGGATATGTAATAATAGTAAGTTTTTTTTTTCAATTAGTGAAGAAACTCTATTTATGTTTTATTATTTTGTCAATTATAAATAACTGGTGATATTATTCCTACACGTTCGTCCCGCCTATTTTACCACAGTAATATCTTCAATACTTTCGACATTATTTAGATGGCTAGTGGTTATACCATTTCAAACTGGTATCTGGCTAAATATACTTATTAATTGGTCAAGTTTATTATTTATTAGTACAGCAAATTTTATTATACCATTTATATTATATTATAAAAGTTATAATTTAAAAAGATATTCTTCAAGAATAACATTTTCTTTGCCTTCTCCTTCTACAACAACTTCTACAACAACTTCAAGTAATGATAATAACGAATTAGGATTATCATCAAAGTTAAAAGAAACTAATATGAATTTAGAGAGTTCAGATATTGGAAGAAAAAAACGTTTAAAAAGATTTAAACATATGTCTTCTGATGCCATTCTATTGGATAAAATACCTGATTTTGTCACAAATAATGAAGATAATAATGACGAGGAAATATTGAATGAAAAAAGCTCATCACCGCCAGAATTACAGCAATCGCCGCAATCGCCACAATCACCACAATCACCACAATCACCACAGTTACCCTCAATAATTAGAAAAAATTCTTCGGGCGATAATTATGAAGAGTTATCTTCCTCGACAGTGTTTCATTCTTTATCAACAACAAATAGCAGTAGTCACGAAGAAGATGAAGAAATTATAAATTTTTTTAGTTCATTAACAAAACCATTTATTGCTTTTCCTTTCCTATTTTCTTCTTCTTCATATTTTACAACAAACAAAAAAATTAATTATAATATGAAAAGAAAAAAATATACTTTTTATATTGTTCTCTTCTCATTGATTTCAAGTGTGATTTTAGTTGGTAGTATAATAATTTATAATATTATCCTTTTATCCAAAAGTTAATAAATTGTAAAAAAAAATTTTTTTTGTAAATTATAAATAAATAAAATATTGATTAGTAACGTGCCAATTTAATTGTTTCCTTTATCAAAATATAGAGTATGTGTGCTTTTATCTTCTTTGATATCAAATGTCAGCTGATAATTAGTACACCAGTCTTAACATTCTGCAGTTGGTCCAGATACCAACTTTACTTCCTCGTGGCAGATAGATCTGATATATCCGCCATCTCCAATGCATACATGTTGCTTTATCAAATTTGTTGCACAAGTAAAAAAAAATATATGGTTTTTTTATAGTCATTGAAATTCCAAACATGGATGGCGGGTTATCCATTTACCTGTTGATATATTCCATCAGGAAATTTTTCACACCATAATGTCACTCTCATAAAATTATGTAATATTCGCACTGAATGTAAAAATCTGCATCGGAAAACTCCCTGATGATCGGATACCAACTTTCCTTCATTGTGACTGATGGATCCGCCATCCTAGAATAGAGTCATCCAACAACTTTGTTAAATCATTTAAAAGTTTACCAGGACAAATGATAATTCGTAAAATGTTTTCTTGGCATTTTTAGTGTAGATTAATACTTAATGATAGTTTGTCTTTTTTTAGGATGTACTGTGGAAATGAATGGAAAAAAATAGCATTGGATAGAAGAACTAAAGAATAGAAAGGAAAAATGGTCATGAATAGTACCCGATGGAGAAATTAAAAAAGGGATTCTTCACCTTTACCCTCTTCATCTTTGTGGATTTCAAATAAATAATCTGATATATTCAAACAAAAAATTCGAGACAAACAGGAAATGGAAAATCCAACTTACACCAATAATATCTGTATTTTTTTTATTTTGATTGCTTGAGGCTGGTTGTACTCGAACCAATTAGAAGGAATATCAATCATGCCCACAATGACCACTATTTACAATAAATTAATATAGTACCATGATGAATAAGAGGTATATGCAACTGGTGGAAAGTGAGATCCGGAACTCTGTAGGTCGCAACATGTAAAAACAAACAACATGCGATGACAAGTGTTGGTAGTTAATCGAGAGCATCATTCCCAAGGTGGGCACTCCGTTTTAATAAGCCAATCTAGCTCTTAGACGCATTATCGGTTTATTTAATTTACAAAAAAAGTATATGCCATACCATTGTAGTCAGATTTGTTTAGAAATTCTTTTAATTAACGAGTAGATTCTCATTTCCTCATTCTTTTCACAATAATTTATGAAATTTGTTTTTCACTAGTAAATATGGATGTATCATAACATCTATAAATAATTTAATGTATAACATTATGACATTATCAAACCTTATTAATTATCATATCAGTTAAACATCAGTTATATCTTTTATTAAGCATTTAGTTATTAAAAACAAAGGATTTTTTCACAATATTCATTATCATCAAAAATGTTATTAAAAAAACCAAATGATTTCATCAATGTTGCTGTGTTTTAAAGATAGAATTAATTGATAATGTTGATGAAAGAGAGAGATACTGCTAAACTAGTTTTTTTAAAAAATAATTATTTAATTCATTTCTGCACTATTTATTATTATTACTATCGCTGCTATTGTTGCTATAACTAATTATTGTAATTATTGTTATAACTATTATCATTAAACTATATCTGTCAATCTATTTATTTATCAATCGAGCTTTGGTGCAAGATAATATCTAAGATAACTATTATTACTTGAATTTAAAGTATATTCTACAAGCAATGGAGTATTTTCAGCCAAGTGTAATTTAACTTGATCAGATAATGGTGACCCTTTTGTAAAGCTCATTAAATATTTAAGTGAAAATTGAAGTGAAACTTCATTTGTAACGTTAATTTCGATATTTTCTTCTGGCTAATAATTAATAAATGTAGATAAATATTATAAATCCCCAAATAATTGAAAATTAAATAAAAACCAATTTACTTTATTTATGGAATCAACTGGCTTCAATTTGATACTACCATTGCCAAGATCTCCTTCTGTAATGAATTTGATTTCTCCTTTGTCAATATCAATTCTCACTATTATTTTTTTGAAACAAAATGAATTAGTTGATCAATTAAAATCATAATATAATAGTAATAGTAACAAATAATAAATTCACCAGTTTCACCGATAACCATCATATCGCGACAAATCCTTTGAAATTCTGCTGATGATAAAACTACTTCAGCGTCATACTCGGTTTCTGGAACACTCAAATGTTCCTGATTAATATTCATTAATTTCAATACATATTCACAAAATTTATCATTTGCTGTTATTAATCATCAAATAAATAAATTAATAATGATGATAATAAATAATTTTCTTTTCTTATTAAATAATTTTTTTCTTTTTCCTACTTGAGTTATCAAATGATAAAGTTAAAGTTTCAGGAAAATCTTCATTGGCTTTTAATGTAATGGCGTCATCATTTCCTGCACACTTCAATAACTTGTTAAAAGTAGTTAAATTTACACCCAAGGAAAATCCTCGATCACATCGATATGTAGAAAATATATCAGAATTTAGTAAAAGTGAAACCAAGGCTATATGTGAGTTGTCCATTGCTTGAAGTGCAATGCCAGCTTCGCTACAATCAAAATTTGCATCTGTAATAAGTTCTTTAATAGCTTCCGATAATTTTTTAAGTATTGTACCTCGGCTTAAATGTGCTTCAAACATCTTCTTTATTAGATAGAATCTTGTAGTATTATTAGTGAGTGAGTGAGTGAGTGAGTTGACTGACGCGATAAAACTTTCGTGAAACAAAAAAAATGAATTGCTTTTTAATAGAGGAATGATCGTCTATTGTTTCACGAAATTGAATGACAATCTGTATTTATTGAAAATACCATGAATGAATGATAGTGGCAGTTCATATCTAATTAAATGGAGAAACTAAAAAGTTCACTATTGCAAGATATCACTTATTATTATTATGTTACAATATTGCCACTATACTATTCCTGATCGCAATGATACTGTAATAGCATTGTTGTTGACGTTTGTCGTAGTTGCTGGAAACTACCTTTTGAACTGGATTAATAAGCACTTTGGATGGTATTGATGCATTGCCCCTGGATACACCCCATTTCTATTAGATAAGCCATGCCCAAAGGAAAACAACAACCCTTTTGCAAAAAATAGACAATGTTTACATTAGTCGCCCATAGTTTTTGTAAAGTGTACGACATACATACTTTTATTATTTTGATCAGGGCCACTGAAAATCAAACCATTTAATGCCACCATCGATATTCATTGATTGGCTTATTCAACAAGAAGAAAGTCATTTTCAATTAATAATTAATCGATTTAACAAATTAGGTTTTACCAATTTGATGACTGCTCATGAATAATACATCATGTTGGATAATAACTCTCCACCTACCAATTGTTCCTATACCACAAATCAATAAATAAAATCAAAAATACTATCATTATCTTCACCATCAACAACAACAATTTTATCATTGTATTCTAAGTTACCAATAAGAGAACACGATCGCCGTCACCATCAACAATTACTAGTGTATGGACTCATTCTTGCACAATCCACCAAACATTAACTATACTAATAATCATAATAATTTGATTCCTGATTCAATTATCTTGTCACACTAAACCCCACTTTTATAATTCAGTATCGTGTCTATATATAATAAGTATTAGCATCTGCTGGGTCAGAACTAGTAAAACCAATTCTGTAAAGCGTCATATTTACATCTAAGTGAACAGAATATATAATTGTATATCTATTTTAATCAACCACCTTTTACATTTTACTAAAAATGATAGAAAATCAATAAATAATAAAGAAAATTAATTAAACGATAGTTTTTTCTATTTTCTATTTTTAATATTAATTTTATAAAAAATAATGCCGCATTCGATTGAATAATTGTAAATTTTTGAGATGACCATAATTAGAAATTTGTGATTTTTTAAAATGTATATATATAAACACAACTGGAATATTAAAAAAAAAGAAAAAATCATAATCTTATACAAAAATTCTCAATTCAAAAAAAATCTAAATTTTTATTAAACTGGATTCCATTATTAAATTTTTAAAACGAAATAATACAACAACAAATAATAATTTAAATATGGCACATATTCAAAAGGCTACCTTCGCTGCTGGATGTTTCTGGTAGTTATTAAACATTACATTAATTGTGTTGATTCATGATACATTTTTAATCGAACCCTAATTGAATTTATATGAAATATTAGGGGAGTTGAACATATTTTTAAAAAGAATTTTGATGTAATTACTCGTGTTGGGTATATTGGTGGTAAAACTGATAAACCTTCTTATAAACAGGTAGGTAATTATTTATTATTTTGATAGTGGGAAATTTTATAATATTCAATGATTAATTGTCATCGATAAAATCAACTATATAGGTATGTAGTGGAAATACAGGACACGCAGAAGCAGTACAGATTGAATATGATTCAACCAAAATATCATATGAGACACTAGTAGAATTTTTCTACAAGACTCATGATCCAACAACTGCAAATAGTCAAGGTCCAGATGTTGGCAGTCAATACCGGTCAGCGATTTTTTATTATGATGATGACCAGAAAAATGTAGCCAAAGATGTAACACAGCGTCTCCAAGAAAAATTGAATGCTGCTAAAGAAAAAGCGGATAAAGAAGCTAAAAAAATAATAAATCCGCTAAAGTATTCAGGCTTTAAAATTGTCACGGAAATTGTTGAGGCTGGTAGGTTTTTTGATGCCGAATCATATCATCAACAATATCTTGATAAAAATCCTGGTGGTTACGAGGTAAATTGACAATAAATTGTTTTTTATTTGTATAAATCCATGTAGCTTATTAATATCTAACGTTTATTTTATTTTTTTATAGTGCCCAACTCATTTTGTAAGATGGTGATAATTCCAATTTTTTACAAATGTTTTCAAAATATATTTATTTAAATAAAATGTAATAAAATTTCTAATCATAATATAAACCTAAAATACATGCTAGTAATATAATTAAAAAATCTAAAGGATAATAATAAATACTAAAAAAGTTTTTTTAAATTTCTTATAATAAGTGTCACTATTATTAGTTAAAGTATCAGCAACACTCAAAATAGGAGAGTTGGCAATATCTTTATTTCTATTTGCAATCAAAACACTCTGTCTTTTCCATTACCTCCACTACTACTAAACCCACTTCTTTTATTGTTGTTGCTGTTATAACCACCACCACTAAAATCCTCATCTAAAATTTCCGGATGTTCTTGGATGCATCTTCCAAAAACTCTGTGTAAACTTTCGATCATCGGATCTTGATGCAATGTTATTGCACAATATTCTCTATTAATTCTTTCGATGGTTTTTGTTAATCTCAGTTGATTTTTTGGATTAATGAAATAATAATTGCTATTACGACTATAATCATTATTACTGTTATAGTTACTGTTGTAATAAATGTCATCGTCGTCATCACCATAATCAGATAGAAAATGTTGTCGTTGTAACATTAATTTTTGTTGAGTACGTGATATATTATTTCCATTATTATTTGGCGATGTTGAAAAATATTTTGATTTATGTGGGAAAGCTTGTGATTCTAACATTTCTTCCCCCTCCTCTTTATCATTATGTCTAATTGATCTATCATCATCATCATCATCATCATCATCGTCATCATCGTCATCATCAAATGTTGATAAAAAAGATGTTACATTATTATGATGTTGAAGATGATGAACATCTAAAGGTATTGTTGTTAATGAAGATGCAACTAATGTTATACCAGAAGAAGATCCAGCTGGTGATGACATCATTCTTGATTTATGATGATGATTAAGCGAATGATGTAGAAGAAGAGGGGGAAGATTATTGTTATTATAATGATTATGAAGTTGATGATGATGTTGTTGATTATTATTATTATGATTATGATTATCTGTTAAAGTTTTACTTGTTAGTAAAAAAGGATTTGAAGATCCTTGTTTTGACTTTGTTGATGTTGATTTTAATTTTGCTGATGATATTGTTGATGTGGCTTGATTAGTGTTAGCGTTATTATTATTGGTACTATTTTCAATAACGTTATTGACATCTTCATAATTCCTATTATTAGCGTTAGTATTAATATTACCACTAGCAGCAGTGATATTTGAAACTTTGCTACTACTGTTACTGCTGTTCTCTTTTTCTCTTTCTTCATTTTTAATTGACTTCTCTTGATTATTGTCATTATCTACCACTTTAGATTTTTCTATTCTCGAGTTTCTTCTATTGGATTTATTAATGTTAGTGTTAGCATTAGTGTCAATGTTAGTGTTTCTATTATTATTATCGTCATTATTACAGTTATTCAAGGTGTCATTATTTGAATTATTATTATTTCCGTTAATTTTGATGGGTGAATTATTATTAGATTTCATATCTGTATTTTTTTTATTTGATCAAGAAAGAAAAGTTTCTGTGATATTACATCATTCGTTCGATCAGTGATATTAAAAGATTAGATTAGATTAGATTTTATAATTTTATTTTTTTAATAAATTTATTTACAATGAATTGAGATTAAAAACAAAAAAAAACATTAATATTAGTAATTACTATATAGAAAGAAAATTATGTATATATATGATGTGTATATGAAGATATTTAAGAAAGAATTGTAAACCTCTATTCATTTTTTAACATTAGAGTCTCAATGCAGAAAACTAATATATTATCCGCTTACTGCTGTCGCTACTACCACACAATTTGGTAAATGAGGTTCACATTTAATATTCAAGTCATTGAATTGAAAGATATGATTCTATTGTAATTAATTCTCTCAAGAACCCATTGATGATGTTTCTTCACGCTTTGACACAAGATCGAATTCTCTTTCTGGCACTGATCAGGTTCAAGAAGAGAAATAAAAGCGTAGTTGAATGAATGCCTTAGACCAAAATATTTTACTAGATAGGATTTCTTCTCCTTTGTGTGTTAATTTTTATGATCAGGTTTATCCTTTGATAAACAAGATTTTCCATACCTAGAAGCGTGTTTCAAATTCAAAGGCAGCTGCAGTTTTTTGCATTCTTTTTTGGATATGGGCATCAGATTATTTTTTTGCATTCCCCCAGCCGAGCTCTAACAAGTTGATCCATCCTCTCAATTCTTTTTTCCTCGGTGTTTCTGATTGTAAGTAAGATTGTGGGAGTGTTAACATTTTCGTTGATATAACAACAAGCAAAAACCTTTTTAAAAAGAAAATTTATAATTTTATGAATCTTTTTATAATTGATTATCTAAGCTCTTGTGAGAAAGATTGATATCTCTAAACTAAAATATTTCACATTAACAAGTTCATAATTGTTGAACATGCCCAGCTATTGCTCAACAATCAAGAGATCCATTAGTATGCTTTGTTATATTCTTTCACACTATTGACACTACTATTTGCAATAATCTTTTGTCCATGACGGCTTCTTTTTTGATATATATAACATGCATCATGAATACCTATTTCCCATAAGATTATCATTATGAGAAGAGCCTGTCAGTGAATTTTTGCTATTTTGATCTTATCCACCAATCTCTCTTAATTAAAAAAGCATTGTTAATGGAAGAGCATCCTCTATTAAAACTATTGATTTACCGATCAATACAACCATTTTCAATGGTAAGTATGAAAGTTGCGTAAACTATTAAATAGTCACGTGCCACTTGAAAAATTGATCATCTGGTGGTTGTGCCAAATATATACTGACCTTTTTTAAACAGTTCTTTCTGATTTCTTTAAATATCGAAAATAGATAATAAAAAAAGCATTTAGAAAATTTTTTCACAAAGAAAATGTATGTAATTAATCGAATTTGGTAAATTAATCTTGATACTTAATCTAGAACTAGAGCTTAACTAATTGTTTGAAAGCATTGCCCTGATAACATTAGTGTTTTCCTTCATCTTTTCTCTAAGCCTATTGGACTTTTTTTTTAAAAAAAGTTAAAATGGAGCATATGTTTAGTCGTACCATATATTTGTTCGTAATGAATGGAGTAATTTAGTTGATGGCCATATTTCATCACTCAATAGAAATAACATAGACCCCCCCACATTGACACTATAATTATTTCAAGGTGATAAAGACAGTATTCACCTGAGTTGAGAAATTGTTCTCCAGTTTCTCTATTTTAATGAATTTTGTTTTGATTATTCTAATTTATTTGTTAATGGTGGTTTTGTGCTGAAGTGAAGACATTATTTCCACATGATGACTTTTATAATTATTGGTACAATATGTAAAAACAGTTGGCCGACTGACCAGCTTTCTTTACGTGTTGTTGATTCTAGTATTATCATATTAATACCTTTCGGATAGAGTCTTGATCATCAAAAAATTTTTTTTTGAGATAGTTAGTAGCATAAATCAATAAAATTGACCATTTTATTGGCTGTAGATTTTCAATTATTTTATAGGGTTGGAAATTAAGAGAAAGTAAATTTAAAATATCAAATGTAAAAAAAGAAATGTATATAATATCGTTAGAAGCTCACTTAAAGAAAGAAATCAATTCTAAACAAGTGTTTAACAAAGCAAAAACAAGGTTATTTGTCATAAAGTAATGACGATAAAAAATGCATTAGTGGGAAGTAATATGCAATAGATAGTAACAACAAGAAAAAATCTGTTGTTAGTAGTTATACACAAAGATGAGCCAATCTCAAGCAATAGGAGCGAGATTAACAAAAAGAAAACTGCTTGATAAGTATTTATTAATTAGTTAATTGATAAGTGCATTAATTGGATTCATATTTATTTATATTATTGCTAATGGTATAAATAGCTATTGCCTCAGGAAACCGTGCATCATAAAACCATTATTAAACGAGAGAATATAAACAAGAATTAGTTGTATGATATTTTATATGCATATACATATATACATTATTTATATATTTAATTTTATTTGATAAAGTATTATTGATATATATAAAGAATTAGTTGTTGTATGATATTTTTTATATGCATATACATATATACATTATATATATATTTAATTTTTATTTAATAAAGTATTATTATTATTTTTGTAAAAATAAGTGATTAAAAAGGAAAGAAAAATATTATTGATATATATATCAATCAATTAAGTAGTTTTCCTCTTATTAGCTGCTGCTCGTTTAGAAGTACTAGTAGTAGCGGCTGGCTTGGCTTTTCTAGTAGAACTAGTAGATTCTTTAGCAGTGGTGGCTTTTTTGGCTTTTGGTGCTGCTTTTTTAGGAGGTAATGCACCAGTAGAAGCTTTTTCAGTGGTTCTTTTAGTTGGAGCAGCTCTCTTGGTAGTCGTCTTCTATATAAAGTAAATATGATAATGGTGATGATGATGTTGATGATAAGTAAAGAAAAATAATACGTTGATATTAATCGTTAATGAATTAATTAATTGATAAATAACTGATTGATTACTTTATCAGATGCTTTGGCTTTGACGGGAACACTTTTTTCAATTTTTTTAGCAACAGGTTTATCTTTTTTCTCGACTTCTTTCTTTTCCTTTTCCTTTTTTACAAGTTTAAGAGTGCCACTAGGACCTTAATTAATTATAGTACATATATGTATGTAAATGATCCTGTTAAATGATTTTATTATTGTTGTTATTATTATTAAATACATCATCATGTCATCAATACATACCATTTGGGAAAGAGAAAATACCCTTTTCACAACCTTTAGTAATAGCCATACGAAGACGGCTGTTTGTAGTTGGATTATCAGGAAGATTATACGTATTCAAAATATATTTCTTGATTGCTTGGCGGCTGATATCATGATAATAATGATAATAATTTATAATAAATATATATATATATATAAACAGTTTATTTTATTTATTATATTTGTATGTATATATATACCTGCTTCCTTTTCGCTCTTTCAAGGCAACGATAGCATCTAAACATTATTATTAAATTATTATGACATTATTATTATTAACAATTAATACTATTTATTATCTTGTTGCCCTTTAACAGCCATTAAATTAAAATAAATAAGAATACCTTTAATCATATCAGCATATTTTGGGTGAGCAGGAGCACTAGAAACTTTCTTGCTTTTTGAAGCAGCACTTGCAGAACCTCTTGGCATTGTTGTTATATTTTAAAAAGCTTAAATGTGTGTAATAAAGTGAAAGACGAAGAACAGATTAAATATTAATATTATTTGTTTGTTGTTATTAGTTATTATGAAAATTTGCAAAAAAGAAAAGAAATGAGTAAGAGAAAGAACTGGTGTTTATATGAAAAAAATTATTTAAATATATTTATATATATAAAAATGTGTATACGTAATGATTATTTTATTTTATTACTAATATATATAATTGAATTTATTTTCCCAATTTTTTCATCAAAAATAAATTTCGTTGTTATTGTTTTTTCTTCTTTAAAAAAATATAGAAAAGATTGTGTAATACAAGGAATTCAAAACTTTTGATTTTTTGTTATTGTTATTGTTATTGTTATTGTTGTTGTTGTTGTTCGTCACTTTTTTGAGATGTAAGAACGTGTCATAGAAAAGATAGAAAAGAGTAATGATGATATGTTATGAATGATGATAATTATATATATGATTCACATGATGATTGCCATTTCTTGCCTTCTTTAAACTAAAGAATTTGATTAAAGCGAAAGAATTCATTCTAACAAATTATTTATTTGATTTAATTGGATAAAGTCTTTAATTTTCTTCTAATCTCTCTTATCTCTCTCTCAGAACCCCGAAACATGCAAAAACTGCCAAATTTGGAGAGGATTTTCATTAACCCGCCAATCACAGCGTGGCTCGAACCTTTATAATTTTGGGGTCCTCTTTCAACCATTAATATTATAGGACATTTTCGACTACCCATTTTGCGTAGCAATATTTTAAAAGTTCTCTTATCAACCAGCTATTATTATTATCATCATCATTATTTATTATATTATTATGCGCAAATCAGTGGGAAAATGGCAATGTAACATTGACACACATAATGAAATAATAATATGTGTAGGAGGGTGTATAATTTATGTAATTATGTGTGATCAAAATTTTCTTTTAACTCTTCACCCCCAAAAAAGTAGGCTTTTAATTAATTATTTGCTAAAAAATAATTTTGGGTTTTCGGTAAAGAAAAGAATAACGACGTTATAGGTATTCAAATTTTCTGAATAAAGATGATAATGGTGGATTCATAGCAAGTTATGTTGATGGTACGGTGCGGGTCACTCTAACACAATATATAATAATAATATATAAATTTTTTATTACCTCCAAATTAAGTAAAAGGATTTCCAAATTAGACAACTGAGCCCAGTCCAATGTTTCAAATTTGGGAAAATTTTATATGTATAAAAACGCATGATTTTTAAAAGCTAATAACCCAGAACCAATAATAAATATTTTCAGTTTTATTTTGATCATGAGAATTCAGGATATGATTAAACTTGTTCTTCGAGGTAACAGATGACTAACGTTAAAATCTCTCCCATTTGTCGATCACATTTGTGGCTAAATAATTTGACTCATCCCAAAAATTACATAATAACAATGTTAACCATTTTTCCATTTTATATTTTACCTTGTTACGATTTTATTACGAGGCATTACTTTAAACAGTTTGTGAACTATTCTCATAGACGTGACTTTAGGTTAATTTGGGTATCAGTACCTATACGTTTTTAATGGTAGATTTCTTATTTTATTGTTTTACAACAACTTTGCCATGATCTAATCCTTGGTTGGCAATAGGCTGAGATCAACAAGTTTGGTACCATTAATGTTACATCAAATCTCGGTATCGTTTTCATGACAGAAAATTTGGTCTGGGTCAAAACGTAAATAATCTGGGTGAAATCATGATTCCATACATAATAGGCAGGATTTCAAACAACTCAAGACAAACTAATTCACGTTATCCCCTCTATATCAAGGGATTCAACGAAATAAGATCTTCTTGATTATACTTGAACAACGCCACTGATTCTAATATATCATCACTGTCATTTGCTGATATAGGAGCCTTCATGCTGGAAAGAATGAAACCATAAAGAATTACTTTCATCAACACTTTTTTCGTTCCCTCTTCATCACTCCTCAATTACAGCCAGGGAATATATATACCAATTTTGGAATTTCTAAATACTGTGATATTCATTGTGTAATAATCATAATTGGCTATGAAGAAAATAGCCTTACAAGCCTACCAAGATTATTATAATTTGCAACTATTGATTTTTTTTTATTGCATATTACTAATAATAATAAAACAAAATAATGTATTCATATAATTTTTTCCATTTAAATATGGATATGCAATGATATTAATATGCTTCTTTTTCCGCAGTAAATAAATACTATTATTATAGAGCCAAGTAAAAAAATCAATGAATAAATGAATACAATGAATTATTATATATTTAAGTAAAGCATATTTTATACAGTTAAATAAAACATCGTTATTAACAATTCATTTGTGATGTCTTATACAAACGGAATAATTATAATAATAAAGTAAAAGATTCAGCTAAAATGTAACGGGAAATCCATTTCTATGTTTGGTATGTTTCCTTACTGAATTAACTAGTTGCAGCATATAAAAATTTGAATTGCGGCTAAAATAAATATTGTTTGTAGTAATTTCCTTTAAGACTTTTAAATTTCAAAAATACGATTAACTTGTGCTCCACATGTAATCAGTATTATATATGTACATTTACATTTGTTGAATGGTTTACTTGAATATATGAAGCGTGAATATAAGTATTAGTAATCGCAAAACTATATATTAAAAATGTGTGGTGATTGGACAAACTACCCTTCTTTCAGTTAACCATGTTTCTCAGTCCCCTCATTGAATCCCAAGTTATTTAGCAGAAAGAACAAATTTGGTAATATAATTGATATCAATACACTAGAATAAAAGCATATTCAATTATACACATTAAACTTTTCTTGCATTTTTCACCTCATCATAATCTTTGAAATATTCTAATTGCCAATTTCACATGTTCCACCTTTTGTTTATAACGCGATCATTACACCGTTGATTTGAGGTACGTAGTGATTAATACATTGTTTCAATGCCAATCCAAAAAGAACTTTATCAAAGCCGAGATCTTTGCATCAGAAAAATAAATCCTCATGTTTGTTTCCTTCGTAGAAGTTTTGCTTAATGGTTCAACTTTTTCATTATAACTTGACTTGAATAAAAACCAATTAGGCAATCACAAAAGTGGGCTGTCCCCACATTCAAGGCTGGTTATGACCTGCCAGTACTAGAGCAAGTCTGCAGTAGACGCTTCTATTGTGCTTAACAGAACTGTCAATATGTTAAAAGAAAAACTCAGAGTTGCCCAACTAGTTGAATAAAGAAAAAATATTAATGAAAAAAATTAAATATATAGATAATTGATAAAAAATGGAAGTTACTATTTTAGTGTTTACCAAATGTGTATGGTTGCAAAAAATAAAATATAAATAAATAAATAAAATACAAAAACTATTTTTTCATTTTATAACTTTTTTGTTTTTCATTCTCTCTTCTTTTAGAATAAATAAATCTAGTATATAATTGTAACAATTATAAACTATCATAATTTTAACTTTGTTGAATATATACATAAAAATGTTTGGCTTTTTATTTTATAAGCCTATACGGTAAGTACTTTCATCATATAATTCGTAAGCCAACTAACCAACTATTCATCAATTCACTATTTTTTCTCGTTCACTTTTACAGTAATTTCTTTGGATTCTTGTATCCAACATATGCGTCATTCAAAGCAATTAAAACAAATGATGTTAAAACTATAAAACTGTGGTTAATGTATTGGATCATAATGGCAATATTTACAATGTGGGAAGGATTTTTCGATAATTTTATATTCTGGTTTCCATTTTATTATGAAATTAAAATGTTTTTTATATTATGGTTGATTTTTCCTCGCTCGGAGGTAAATAATATTAATATATTCATATTATATATATTCCTAGATATTATTCCAATTAATGATATTCATTCATAGGGAGCAACGTTCTTATATAATAAATTCGTTGATCCAACATTAACGAATCACGAACAAGAGATTGATTCGGCTATTGGATTGGCACAAAAAGAGGCAACAAATAAAAGTATTGAATTGAGTAGACAAGGGTTAAGCACATTACAAAAAATTGCTTATGATGCTCTAATAAAAGGACAAAATTTACTTGGTAATCAAATTAATTTGGCAACAGTATTAAATAATGATAATAATGGTAATGTTGATGTTGGAAAGAATGGTATTAGTGATATTGGTAATAATATTAATAATGATAGTAATGATAATAGTAAGATCACGTCATTTTCCACATTATCATCGGCAGTATCAGTTGTTAGCACTTATCCAACAATTCCGTACAACGTCATCTACTCATATTTTGGTTCTTCTGCTGATGCAAAGAATAATCATGATGATGATGATGATGCATATCTTACATCAGAGAGTCTACTCCTACAACAACAACATTTAGAAAAAGAAATGGAAAGAATAGCTCTAAAACAGAAAGAAACAAAAGAAAAATTATTGTTATTGAATAACGATAATAATAAAGATTCATTGTTAAGGAGAAGACAATCACCAAGAAACAACCATGATAAGAGTAGTGGCAATAGTAGTAGTAAAAATAATAATAATAACGGTAATCATACAAATGTAACATTATATTCAAATCAGGGTAATATTAATACTAATAATAACACTCACAATAATAATAATGAAATTTCTGAAACTCGAGCATTTGGATTAGCAAATTATTTGGCGGGATATTTCTCTAAAGTAATTGCAACAACAACAACAGCAACAACTGAAAATAAAGTCACTACAAATTAAAATAATAATTCAATTTAAAATACATAAATTTTTTTTCTTTGTAAATAAATATTACGGTTAATTTATAAAATTTTATTTACAATGTATTCTTTTTATTTATATTTATATATAATTTATAATTTGTTATTGTCATTATAGCAACAACAACAATTATTATTCATAATACTAGAAGAGCATTCACCACCACCATCATCAACAACGGCCTTTTCCAATTCTAAAATTTCAATTTGAATTGATGATGAATTAGAAATAGATCTTTTAACTGATGAAGAAGAATTGTTATTATTAGTGGTGGTAGTGATGGTACACATGGATCTCAATTCAATAATATCATCACAATCATTATTGTGCAGATTATTATTGCTATGATTAGTGTTATTAGTATTAATATTATTATTGCTCTTAATTTTTTTAATTGGATCCTTTGTAAATATTGAAATTAGTTTTCTTATGATAAATGGTTTATTCCATTTCTTTTTATTCTTTTTATTCTTTGGTTGTTGTTGATCATTTATTTGTTGATTGTCATTATTACTTCCACCTTCCCTACCACCTACACTTTCATCTACTACACTTTTGCCATTTTCAATATTATTATTGCCACTATTAACATTATTTCCGCTATTAGCACTATTCATATCATCATCACCACCTACATCGGCTATATCACATCCTCTATTACTACTATCACCATCAGCTATAATATAATATTTCTCATTAAAAATATATTGAATAGCATTTGATACACTGCCAATATTAGTTGACAAGACATATAAATAATAAACCCAAATCGGATCATCGCTATTTGCAACCCCAAGTATAAATGGTAAAGTTGGCGTCCATTGGATCAAATAATTGAAAGTGTAAATTAGGATTTTACATGTTGCTGTCTTTTGTTGCTCGTTGTTGATTCCCCTTCTTCCTCCATTGACACTACTATCTGGTCGCTTGATTGTGAATATCATGTAAATTATTCTTGAATAACAAAATAGGCATAGTATTGCTGTAAATGAGATTAGCAATGATAGTAATATTGCTAGTGACCATTCACCAGGCGAAGTCCGACACCTTAGTTAAAATAAAATATGTGAAAATGAGAACGTGTGTGATGGGCACATACATACATATCAATAATTACCAATATTTTGATGGTCCATAAGAGGGTAAACCAATACAAGAAATTATCAATGCAGTAATTATTGTTATTAAATATATTCTACAAATAAAATAAATAGAATAATAAAATTAAAATTGCTTGTTTGTTTTAGATAAAAAAAAAATTAATAATATAAATTGTAAATTCTTTTACTTGTAATCGTATCTACCAGTGTCTAAATAAAGGCTCCTTATCACCTTTAAATATGTTTTTACAGCAACCACAGCAATCAAAGTAACACTAATAAAATATTCATAATAATAATATAACATTAATCACCATATATCTGATATATTTATACTCAAATAATAACAATAATACTGCTTACCTCATTGAAATAATGAATGTGTCAAAAAACCCATAAATTTTACAAGCCTTACCAGCCCAAGGAATACCAATTACCAGCGTACCAATAGCATTAGCAGAATACGATACAGCGGATAATGCGTTATTAATTGCTATGTACATTGGTAGACGTACCCCCATTGATAAATTTGAATTAAGTTTAACCCTTTGTAATGTTTGGTAAATGACGAAAAAGCTCGAAATTAAATTTATCTGAAGAAAAAATAATTTCGAGCGGAAAAATTAGATTGATTAATTAATTAATTTTTAAAGTTTAATTAATTGAGTTTATTTAAGGTTAATTTTAACTTACTTGCGTCATAATTAGTGCTATTATTATTATACAGTATAAATAAATAAATAATCGTTAATTTTTAATCGAAACTTTTTAATTTTTAAAAATAAAAAACCCACTTACAAAAATAAAGCAATAAATGACCTTGGTAATCATTTGGATTTACATTTGGATAATATTTTTTATATTCAATTAAAGCATCTTCATTTGAAATAAAAGAAGAAAAATCATGGGAAAAATTAATTAAAGAGAGAAAATTTTTCATCAAAATTAATTAACGGATAATAATAATAATAATAACGATAGATAAATGATTAATTTTATTTTCAAGAGTGAACGAACATTCATCAAAATGAAAAATAAAAAGGAACGCGCTTATGTAAAACATCTCATCAATCAAATATTTTATTATAAATCTTATTTACAATCGATAAAAATATTATTGTTTGATTGTTTTAATTTTTTTTTGCATATATTGCATAAATTAAAAAAGCACAGACCAGATCATTCATCTCCTTTTCATCAATTATTACTTAAACTTTAATAAGAAAGTCAGAAACAACAACAATATTATCAATAATAATAATAATGGTTTGATAAATAGAGTCTAATGATTATTTAAAACACGTTATTTACAAAAAACGGTAACACGCGCATGTAGAAATACCAATTAATTAATTAGTCAGACAGATGTTGTCACACAATAGTCGTTTAAGTTAGTATGATCGAAAATTTCCATATTTTTCTTGAATCCGATAAATTAAATTAGAATTGCATCAATCCTTAAAATTGAATTGGATTGGATCGGATTTGAGTTTGGATCGGATTTTACTATTAGTTATTTGATTGATTACTTTACGGTTCATTCACCAACCTTCTATTTTGTTTATCTGCAATAAATCATGATGATGGAGAGAAACATCCGTGATAGCAAATGTTTTTTGTTACTTTTAAATGCATACATATGTATGTATAATGTATGGCGGGCGGGAAACTACCAAAAAAATTCATACTTTTATGCATTTCGAAGGATTGGGTCTACAACCTTAGCAATAATATAATGGGAACAGAATGGTAGGAAGATATAATGATGCCCTTCCGATATTAAATATTTTCTTTATTATGTACAAGAGGTTTAGTTTTCTTTATGATAAAAAGAGTTCAGAACATCTTTTAGTCTAGTATAATAAAAACGTGCATGTGTGAAAAATTTTTTTTTAGAAACTAATTTACCAATTTTGTAAAAAATATTAAATAGACTAGAATTAGTGAATTAGAGTTGTTAAGATGAGAATGAGAATGTGCAAGTACGTGTGTATAATTGTACGTATAAATTGTATAATTACTTTAATAATAATAATAATAATAATAATAATAATATATTTGTATAAATTATTTTTTTTTTTATATTTAATATAAATAATAATTGAAAAATTTTTTTTTTATTTGTTAATAGTTGTTAGTATAAAGATAAATTAAGTATAATTGTATGTATTAGATAGTTAGTATTTTATTTTACTATATTACACGAGCCCAATCAATCAATTTAATAATATTAAATACTACATATTGTAAAAAAATATTTATATTTTTAAAAAATTATATATTTTGTTTGTTTCATAATTTTTATTATTAAAATATAAAAAAAAGTAAAGAAGAAAAGCAATTAATTAATGTTCAAAAAATACTACTAATTCCAAGAAATAAATTTTAAAGAGCCTAATTTCTTTGTCGTCTTCTTTTACAACTCGTAAAAATTAAAAAAAGATAAAAAATCCACAAAAATAGAAATACTTAAATAATTATTTTATACAGACAAACAGTAGACAGTACAAGAGAGAGAGAGAAACATATATCGATATATTATATTATTTTGTATAAATAATATAATAAAATAGTATGCGAGAGTTATTATTAGTTCGTAAATTAGAAGAAGAAAAGAAGAAAAAAAATCAAGAAAATGAATGTAATAGCGAAATAAATAATAATAATAGTGATAATAATAATAGTGATAGTAATAATGATGGTAATAATAGTAACGATAATGGAGAGGTAGAATCTTTAATTATTCAAAATAATAAAGAATTATCAGATACTAATAATAATAATGATAATAACAATATAGATAACTTAGAATCATCATCATCATCATCATCATCATCATCATCATCATCATCACCGTCATCATCACCGTCATCAATGTCTTCAATAACATCTTCGTCGTCTTCATCATCAATAAATGAACTTTCATCAGAAAATAACTTAGAAAATTCAAATAATAATAATAAAGAAGATGAAATAATAGAGTCTAAAGACAAAAATGAATCTAAAGATACAAGTAATATAGAAAGTATAAATAAATCTAAAGATACAAATAATATAGAAGATAATGAAAATGCAGAAGAAGAGGACGAAGGAAAATTAAAATTACAAACTAAAAGAGAAAGCATTAAAGAGTTCTTTTTACAAAAACAGCCTTATAATATTGGTAATGATGATAGTAATAGTAATGATAGTAATAGTAATGACAATAACGGTAATGGTAGTAATAGTAACGATAATAAAGATGAACCATCATTAATAAATTTAAATAATGAAAGGTAGGTAATAATAAACAAATTAATTGTTTTTTTGATGATGAAAAAATTACTAATAATTAAATTTTATTTATATTATTCAGTGAACTTAATTCAAAAGATGAAATTAATTTAAATGAACAATTAAATAATTCGCCATCTTCACCTTCAAGTTCAAATTCATCAAATTCATCAAATTCACTTTCACCGTCTCCTTCATCTTCAAATTCGTCAATATCACCATCACCAAATGAAGAATTAACACCAGATGAAAAACGTCAAAGAGCTGCTGCTGATCGTTCAAAACAAAGAATGGAACTAAAAAACCTTATGAAACAAAGAAAACTTAAAAATAATAATAATGATGATGATGAGATTATTATTTTAACACCTACCAAGAATCAAAATGATTCACAACAACCAACAATAACTATTAATAGTAAAGATGATAAAAAGTACGAGTTTTTTTAAAAATTAATGATTTTAATCAATCAATCAATCAATCAATCAATCAATCAATCAATAAATTAATTATAATTTTTTTCCTCCATATTAATTAGAAAATATAAAGATGGATTAATATCAGACATTGAATCAGATTGTTCGATAGATTTGGATGAATTGATTGCTCAAACAAGTGATTTAGATGCGGGTGGCGGTGTTAATCTAGGCGATGACGTTGACGATTTATGTGACGATAGTGAAGATTTTTGGAAAATCGATCCATCCGAGGTATAATATTTATTTATTTATTATAATACATATATATACATATCATTATTATTTTCTAAATATATATGCTAATATAAATAATTTTTTAATAGCTTGCTAGACATCTAACACCATCAACTACACCTTTACGTGGCCCATCGCCGAACTTTAATACAGCCAGGCCTGTTAGTATTATAGCTGAGGAAGAAGAAAGTCTAAGTGATACTCCACTTGAAATTGATAATCAAGAAGCCGATGACCTTTGGAAAACTTCAAATAACGAAGATAATATATTTGATGTAAGCGGCTTTAAAATATCTATATTCGCATTTTTAAAACTATTCGTTTATTTATTTTTCATGTTATAATCTCTAGCTGGAGTCAAAAGAAGTGGAGGATGAATTAGATTTATTGTTAGATACACAAATCACACCGATTCTGAGACCATGTCCATCACCATCACCAGCACCAACTCCACGTGCTTCATTAACAGGTGGTAAATCAGGAATCCCAGCTGGAATGTCAAAATCTGCATTTTTTGGTCATTTCGGCATATCTCCATTAACTCCATTATCACCTACATCATCACAAGCCTCATCGACAGCAGATCCGGATGAATTATTTGAAACAATGTCAAATGGATCTACTAGATCAGCAGCAAGCACTAGTTCAAGAGGCACAATAACTGGAAGTGGAACAAGGAAACCATCAAATACTTTGGGAATAAGAGCACCGAGTAGAATCGGTAAGCCTGGATCGAGTGCAAATAAATCAGATGCAGTATCACCATCATCATCATCATCACCATCGCCATCGTTATATTCTACTCGTCCAAGATCATTAAGTGGCATTAGTACCACTAGTAATAGTAGTACCATGACTGATGACAGCACTGTTTCATCAACTACACCTACTACATCAAGAATTGCATCACCTACTAATGCGAGAGGAGGACTAGCAATATATAATAATAAATTTCGTCAAAGATCTATTAGTGGAGGTTGTTCAGCTGACGAAGTACTACCAAGACCATCTTCATCTTTATCTATGAGTAAATCATCATCAACATCATCAAATTTTAGACCATTAAGTAGGGCTGGTACTACAAAGACTTCAATTAACTCGCCAACTGATTCATCGTCAAAAAAAATTCGTGCTAGCATGCAGCCTTCATCACCATCAAGGCCAACATCACCTACACTGTCTAGAACAGCAAATAATAATTCTAGACTTGGACTTAAACGTCCTCCTTCACAAATGACAGGTCTAGCCAGACCAAGTAGTAGGGCAGGAAATATTCCAAGTCCTCGTAACAACAACAACAACAACAATAGCAACAACAATACATCAAACAACACCAGAACGTTAAGTAGGCTTGGTAGACCTAGTTCAATAGCCATTACTAACACAGCATCATCTAAAAGTCACATCACTTCACCTAACAGTAATATTAGAACACCGTCATCTGCTGGATCAAATGCTAAAACAGCTAAAGGAATTGCACGTAAATTTAGTCTTCAAACAGATAGTATTTATGATGAACCTGATAATTATTGTTATAGTCCACCAGATTCTCCTCTTGGTGGATCAGAAACTGATTCTTTGAGATCTTTTACAAGTTCCATATCATACGGATCTTCTGTTGGTAGAGGCACATCACCTTCACCAATAAATAATTATAGTAACAGTAACAATAACAACAATAATAGCAATAATAGTAATATAAAGAGTAAAAATACCACCACCACTACTTCACCCACAAAATCTACTAGTAAAAAATCACCGACAACAGCAAATAGAATGTCAATGGCAACTTCAAGAAATTCAAAACTTCCTGCGCCTGGTAGCACGGTGCCATCTAAAATATCTTCAAATAGAAGAAAATAAATGATTTTTTTTTTAGATATGTATTTTTAATATTAATATTTTTTTTCTCATATTTTCTTTATTATTTTCATATTTACTTTTCATATTTTCAAAAAAAAATTTTTTTTTTTGAATTTATTTGTCATATCACACATTATTTTATTTATTTATTATTTTTTTTTTGTACATATTTTTAGAATGCGTGGTGTGTATGGTTTGGTGTTTACATTTATGTATTTTTTTAAAAAAAAAATTATCCTCAATTTATTATATTTAATAATTGTAATTGTATTGTATCCTTTGAATAAAACAATTTGAGTGTAATGGTGGCGGTGGCGGTGGTGGCAATTTTAAATAGATTTTAAAAAACAAGTGCTTTTATTATTATTACAGAGTAAAATAAAAATCGCTATTTATTACAAACAATTATCATCATTCATTATTTATCAATTTTTTTCCTTGTGTATATAGTTACATCCTCATTCTCATTTTTTTTTCTATTATTAAAATAAAATAATTTTCAAATTAATTTTATATGGGGCTATTGAAATAAATTTTATCATCTTGTCTGGTTTTATTTTATTTCGACTGATTTATGGTTAAATGCGTACTCATAAATCGTTTACGGTTTTTTTATCGTTACAAATTTTGAATGTCAATGTATAATTCAATGCCCGCAATGCTTGGGCTCAAATTTTTTTTTTGCGGTATGAATTTTGTGTAGCAGCATCCAGATTCACATGTTTTGTAAAAAATTTTATACCACTTTGGAGTGTGAACTGTTTTTTTTTCTTTTCTTCTGTGCTGCTGCTTTCTACTATTTCGGCTATTTTTCTTTTCGGCATTTAGAAAATAAAATAAAATAGAATTATATGGCTCAATTTTTGGGGGCTATCTTTAAAAGGCTTCAGGGTCCCATATAAATATGTAATTAAAAAAATAAAACTGTAATTTGATAGATAATAAAGTTATAGAAAAAATTTAAAATTTTTCCCGTGAAGTAAAGGTCCTTTTACATACAGTGCGGATCATCTATACTCAAAAGTTAAATTTTTTGAAATATTATGTGATCCACACATTGGATTTTAAAAAACCCACCACCATTCAATTCAGCTTTAAAAAGAGAGTCTATTAATCTAAAAAAAAATTTGTCTCAAATTTTCTTTTTCATTGATTTTTTAAATTTGAAAGTTATGCTCATAAGTGCAACAATAATTTTCGTGTTACAATATTTTGAATCTCGACCAAATTTGGTAATGATTTTCTTTTAATGTAATATTTTCGTTAAACTTTTTTGTTGTAAAGAACTTTTATTTATTTATTAATAAAAAATAAATCAAATGTATCTTGTAGAAAATATTTTATGAAAAAAAAAAGTTGTTACACGAAATTTACTTGGTCTCAATTTCTTAAGTATATAACAAATTCGGAATTTTCAAAATGCTAAGGCTCACCAATTTTCAGTTTTAAAAAAAACCAGACGATAAGTTTTGAAGCTTGAGTCATGAACAATAAAACTTATCGGTTAAATTTTTTAAAACGATATAATTTTTTTTTGTTTTAGTATTTTGAAGTTGACCAATTGTTACCATAAGCAATTAATGATTATAGATGATCTGTACCGTAATAATAAAACAGATTCCACGCGATCGACACGTCTGGCCCACTTCATCAAGCAACCTCGTAGCTCTGCTTTATTTCTTATATATAGTCATCCATCTTTTCCGATTCTCTTTTATTACAACAATAACACCTTCTACAACTTAAAAATTCCAATGGAATATTTCTTGAAATAGAATTGATATCACTTAATCAAATTTATAAAATGAATCAAGAATTTCCATATTTCCTCGGCATTAAGCACTTTACATACTAAACGGGCAACAAAACCAGACGAAGTGAACATGACACATTTTTAAATGCCACAATTGCAGAATTGCATTATCAATTTAACGTGATTGTGTCTCTTCCAAATAATTTATAGATTCATTCATAATTAACTTTGGTCAGAAACTTATTATATATTAACTATAATGGCTATTTTTGTTTGATATAACCACCAACTGTCATAAGGATCAATCAAAATATTTACATTGACTATAATAACAATTGAAAAAATTTCTATTAATGTGATTTCTAGCATTTAATTTTAAGATGAATGAATTTATTGTATTGTTTTACAATTATTGAGGCACGCCTAATTTATTTTGTATTTTGTAATAAAAATAGTAAAAAATCACTTTTTAACTAAACAACTTTTTTTCTATATTAAAAAAAACTTTTAGTAATGTTGTGCGTGAAAATGAAATCTATGTGAATTTGCAATTCACGCCAATCAGAATTTCATATCCAAACATCCATCCCAAAATTTTAATTATAAATTTTTTATAGACTAATATTAGCATATGATTACATAATAAAAACAATCTGGTAAAAAAGACAATAGACACATTAATAAATTATATTGATTTTAAGATAGATGATTCTTTATTAACAGAAAAGCAAATAAACTTGACCTGCTTTAGTTATATTCCATTGAAGTCAGTATTTTTTTTCTTTTTCAATTATACTATTAATTGTCAATGCTATTTATATCTCGGTTCATATAATTTTTTAGATTTTATGATGTAATATGTAATGACATGCTATTTTTTAGCAAATGTCAAGATTCAATGAAAGTGAAAATTAATGTTAATTTAGCAAAAAAAAATAAAATAACAGATGTGTATAAATAAATCGCAAGGGATGCTGGAAAAGAACGGGTATTCTGCAAAATAATGTAAAAAAATGAAAAGGACAGGTGAAAGGTGTTTGTGATAAATATAATTTTTAAGAAACGGGCGGCAAAGTTGGACTATTATAATTTCCATCTCTATTTATTTATCTAAAGTCTTGATCTTTATTTTTTTATTATACAATTGAGGCTAAACTCATGTAAAAATAAAATAATGAAGAATACAAATCATAATAGATAATAAATAAGCTAATTAAAATATATAATATAATCGGATACATGAAAAGGACAGGGGCGGGCAGGTGTGGTTTGAACCCGTCCCCCGTCCTTTTCATTGTGCATTATTATATTTATTATACAATATTAATGCCCGTCCTTTTTGCAGAGCACCTGTACCATTGCCATCCTTTTCTAGTGTGCGTGAAAATTAAATTTTGGGGTGGGCGTTTGAATACAAAATTCTGATTGGCTAATTTGAATTTCACGCGCGTGAATTTCGACGCGGATTCCAAAATTAAATTCATTAATTCAAAATTCGTAAAAAAATATGGATAAAATAATTATTGAATGTTCTTCAAAAAAAGAATTCAACCAACTTGGAATATATATATCTTGATGAAGTTGACATCAACAAGGTAATAACATAAACACACATAAACATTATATTTAATATTTCTTTCCAATGACCGGGTTCATAAATTTATAGATATTGAACTTAGTAAACACTCTGCTAAATGACAAATAATTTTTTGTAAAAGCGATGAATATGTATGTTGCTGCTATTTTTAAATGTATCTATTGTCAAAATTTTTTTTTGCTAATTAGAAATTCATCCAATCCTATGATGTTTTGATTAAAATTTAATTACAAAGCGTCAGTTATTGATGGTTATTTAGAAAACTATGAATTACGAGAATTGAGAAATAAAAGACATGTTATAATTATCAAAGAAATTATTAAATGGTATAATTAATTCATTGAACAATAAATAAAAATCATTGAAATTTTCTAATATTAAACAAATTTATAGGTTGTCAGGAAAGATGATGAAAATTCTCCATTGTTAGAAAGTACATTAAATGACTTGATGTCAATGTACATTAAAGAGGTTTAGAATTAATAAATTTACTATTTATTTTTTATTTTATATTTTGTGTTTCCTCTATTAATTAATTAATTAATCTTACTAAAAAAGATATTACTTAGTTCGCTCGATTTTCTGATCACAGTACAAATGCTTGTAGAATGCATCAATTGCATAATTCAAGCTATAGGAAGTTGTAGACCATTATCCAAAAAATTATTTGTATTTTTGCCAAATTTGATGTATATTTTAGAGTTTTGGACTGAAAATTTTGGTTCTTCCATCTGGTGAATCAATGACAATTCAGAATTATAAATATTATCTAATAAATAAAATATGTTGCTCTATATGGAACCCAAAAAACATTTTAAGCTTAACTGGTGAATTAAAAGATATTCAAATGTTAGATGATGGGGTAAACATTAATATATTAATCAATTAATTGTAATAATTATAATAACAATTATGAATAATTTTATTTATATCTTTTTTTTATATACCTAAATAAATATACAAAGTTGGAATTGGTGATTAACAAAATTCTGAGGCGGGATTTTTTTCTATATTAATTAATTATTTATATTTTTTGATAATATTTTATTTGTTTTAATTTTTTAGACAATTTGATTCAACAGAAATCAATGAGCTTTCATCATTAATTTCTCAATTGCTTTTATTATCAAGAAAGGTCAATAGGTGATATTGATTCACTTCTTTCTTGGAAAGTTTTTAACAATGTTTATGTGTGTTTATGTTATTACCTTGTTGATGTCAACTTCATCAAGATATATATATTCCAAGTTGGTTGAATTCTTTTTTTGAAGAACATTCAATAATTATTTTATCCATATTTTTTTACGAATTTTGAATTAATGAATTTAATTTTGGAATCCGCGTCGAAATTCACGCGCGTGAAATTCAAATTAGCCAATCAGA